>JBBMOY011692511.1:0-13552 GCA_037951405.1 Platydemus manokwari | reverse complement strand
AGTTGATTTTAATAATATTAGAAAGAAAAATTTTAATTTATAAAATCAAACCTCTACACCGGTTTAATCGACAAAATTAAATTAAGGTTATTAGAATTAGTTAATTATATTATGTCGAAATAATGTTTAAATTAAATGTTCAGAATCATATGGATTCAAAACAAGGATATTAGGTTGCTAAGTAGTTATTTGTAGGGTTTCTTACGATTGGCTAATTGAACGTAGTTTGTTTTCTGTCTGGAATTTAAGAGTATTAGCTTGATAATCAGCCACTCGTGCTTATTTACTAATAATAATTTAGTTTAGTTTAACAAATTTCGCTTAATCGTCGCTTTTCCATATAGTAGTATGGCTTTAAAATTCAATAACAACGGCCCAATGGTAAGATATAACGGAATTATAATGATTAGTAGAAGATGCCACGAAATTTTTCTATTGGTGGACATGATATTCGAGTTGTCAATGGTTTCATTAGCAAATCTATACACTTATTGTCTTGGAAATATTTGTGTAAATACAGGATTTATTTTATAGTTACAAAATGGGTATTGTTCATCCTTGTGTATGAATAAGTGTTTCACTGCCCCAAAGTTCCACATGGCCTCTAAAATAGTATGACGGATTCATAGGAATTCATTTATAATAACCAATAGCCTATAATCAAAATAATTACTTAAATATGTCTTACGATAAATTCTCTTTATTAACAGATAAGAGGTTTGGATATTGAGAATACCTATATGTAACTTTATAAAATTCATATTGCTCAGAACTACCGATGACAACACCGGAATTTAACTTTGTTGCAATCGTTAACATATGATCAAGCTGGAATTTATCTTAAGTTAAATTAACAATTTATTTCACTATCAGAAGTAGATCAATAAAATTCAACTAATGGAATCGATTTCGATTACATTTTCTTCGCGCTAATCCCTACGGTCACTTATTACGCGGGATTTAATTATATTAAATAGCGGATAGTGCAAATCCTGATGTCTGCATCAAATACTATCTAAAACAATTCTTTCTTAATATAGAAGCAACACTATTATTATTATTTAAGTTTAAGAGAATAATCGTAGGTCAACAACTCACTATATTAATAAACAATTATCGCGTCGTATATGAAATAAAAATTCCACAAATGAAAAAAAAAATTACTAGTTAAATACTTTCTATTTTTATTATCAAACCATTGAATATTAAAACAAGCGATCATGTGGTTTGTTACTGGAAACTAATGGTTGATATTATTATTTTTTTACAATATATCATATCATTAATTTCTGCGTATATAAATTTCATAATGTAGTGTTAATTAACCCAATATGTCAAATATTAGCGAAACCTTTGGAAAAATTAACCTTATCTCTGATGTCAAACATTCGTTCAAATTAGTATAGTTGGCACATATTCATATTTTTGTAATTGAACAACTGTTTAGAAAGTGAATGTGGATCTTTTAAAGAACAATCGATTTATTTGAAATTTCGTTTTGTTTAATTCAGATTTTAAATAAAAATACCGTGTATAAAATATATAAATGAAACCATTATCCTCTTTTCGGCATTACGACTGCTGAGTTTGTGATATTTATATGATGTTTGAAATGCAACATCGTGAGTTACTGAGTGTATTTTTTGTATATAAAGGCTAGCGTTATTTAATCAGCACACGAATTTGTTTATAAAGATTTATTTACAATCACAAATTACAAGCGGGTTAACTCTTACAAATAATTTTACAACAATAATTTCAGTAGCTTTGTTGGGAATGCAAGAACTTTAATGAATCCTTAATTATTTTAAGTATTTATCTTTAATCAAATGGGTTAGTTGATATCCAAAAGGGTCGAGTTCTTTTGGCAATTTTAATTATTAGAAAGTTGATTATGAAAATTATCTAGAATGATCACTGTTTAATTCAATTGTTCTTTTTACTGATACAAAAAAACGCTAATATATTCTAATTTCAAATATTGTTTCGATTTTTTAACAATGTCAATTAGCACTTCAAATATCATAGATAGAATGCACTCTTAGGATTTTCAATTATAGTGATTTAAGGTCGAAACTTGTCAGCTCATATAGTTGTTGACTTTAGGGACTTTGTACCCGATGACCATATGGGATTTTTAATCATTCCAGTACTTTTTACCTTTATTTAAATTTTAAATATATATTTACAGAATAAAAAGTCAAATCCATTGTGTAGTATTCTGACAGCTATATGCAAGCTCACGATACTTGGATCTACCTGGTCATCAACCTATTTGAAACCGTATTTACCAACATAGGGGTGACTAATGCCCAATTGGTTTTACTGATATTAATTTACAAGCAGTAATATCGTTATCCACACCCAAGACAAGGTTTAAATTATACTATAGATCTAATTTAAATGAGAGAAATATATTTAGGTCAAGATAATAATAATCATAATTATTATTATTTTAATTACAAGTCGTGAATTATGTTACAGATTACGGTAAAATGGGATAAGATTATAATTATTATTATGATTACAATTCAAAATATCAGGGAACTCTATTATAATTAATATTATTAAAGCCGCAATCCATATCCAAATAATATAACTTAAGAGTCACTTTATTAATATTGTTAGGTTTACAAAAATTTGAAGGATAGATTTAAGAATCTAAAGCAGCCCTAAAATTTACGAATTAATCAATTTTCACGACTTGTTTAAGTTTAAGATTAGTTTTAATTACTTAGTTAAGGCTTTTGTCGAATTGGGTTCAAGCTGAAGTGTATGTGGATGTTCAGAGCAAATTATAAAAGTTTATAATAAAAATAAAAGACTAACGTTACTTAATTTATCTTTACAGAAATTCACTTGAGTTGGATTAATCTTCTTAAATAGATAGATTGTTTTGAAATAACAATATCGTGATAAGTCTCTTCAATTTGATAGATGACTGTATATAACTAAAGTGGATTAAATTTTCTTAATTTTGTGTTCGATTTTTATAATAGATTGTTGTGAACTTAAGATCAGTTGAATTATTGGAATTTAAAATCTGGAAATTTTAGATTGAATTAATTGATTTATTTGAAATGTTAAATTTAGAATATTGTTGAGATTCAGCCAAATCCAAAAACACTTAGTTTTCTTACCTCGAATTTGTAATAGCGATTTATTTTTATAACGTCTTATTTATATTATTTTTCTAGTTTACTTATTGTCTTTGTTTTATTTTTTTATTATGATGGTAATTATTATTACTATTTTGATGAAAAATTTTGTAATTATTATATTTAGAAACTTACTTATTTCATTTCTATATTTGTATTTTATTATTCATATGTTTAGTTAAAAAGTCTGTATCCTTTATTATGGTTACTGTTTAAAAATTCGGAGATCAGTCACAAAAAGCTTTATATAGAATATGTTATCTATTTTATTGTAGGGGTTGTACCCAACAATATAAATAGATATAAGAATCACTTGGTTTAGCTTTGTGTACTCTATTGTTCCATTACATCAGACTTTAGAACAAACAATTTAGATATAACAAATTTATCTTTTCAAATTCAAATTACTCAAGTTTTGTAAAACTCATTAACACACAAATGATTTAAAGAGTCGAGAGTGGTTTTGTTACGATAAATTATTTAATTAAGAGGTTATAGATTTTTTAGTTTAAGGGAAATATCAATATTAATTCGTGCAATGAAAAAAATTTATTTCGTCATCAACGTTATCAAATCACATATATTTCACGGTTTCTCAATGATTCGCACAACTGAACAATTTTCCATTAGACAATTTAGTCAATAATATCTTTTCTAATCAAGCTCTAAACAAATTGCCCATATTCTTCACTTTAAATTTGATTTGATTTGATTTTTACGCGGAGAACTTTCAGTATTTATGCACCTTGTTCTATAATTTCTCAAAATTACTTAAATTCTTTAAAATTAATTTCCGAAATTACTTGGTTTTTATAATATCTCCCTAAAATTTTTCCGAAATAATTTTATAAATTTCACTTCACGATCAGGTATTTAATATGTTGCATTTTAGCCAACTGATTCAATTATTTTTATAATCTTTTTCTTGGCTCATAAAAGGTTTCAAGAATTTATCTAACAATCTCAATCGTTTCGAATTTCGTCGGTT
Source organism: Platydemus manokwari (assembly GCA_037951405.1). Classification (NCBI taxonomy): domain Eukaryota; kingdom Metazoa; phylum Platyhelminthes; order Tricladida; family Geoplanidae; genus Platydemus; species Platydemus manokwari. The sequence continues at coordinate 9,406 of JBBMOY011692511.1, read as the reverse complement.
TAATTGTAAATTTTTTGTTGTTGCTTTAGTCATTGATTAGATTTTCTAATATATTTACTATTAGATTACGAATTTATGTTCTATTGATTGGTAATTGGCTTTAGGGTCTCGAGATAGCTGTGAGGAACTTACTTATTCAAATACTCTTAGCAGTAATATGCAACTTTAAGTTTTTTTATGATTTAATTATTTTTGACTCGTGTATGTGGACACGCACCCTTTAGTTCTAATATTATTTTATTATTTATAAAAACATTAAAACAAGATAGAACATAACGGTAGATACTATACCAACAATAACAACAATAAGAGGAATACTTTAGAATAATATAAATTTTAGAAATAGAATGTATTTTCAATTAGTTGTGCAAACCTTTCATTAAAACAATCAGAATAGACATAATGAGATAATCACAAAAGTAAGAAATCACGATGTCAGAACGAAATCATCTAGGTATAAATCATACGAATAAAAGAATGCATTTCTCAAAACTTATTACTGATTTTATGGATTAAATGAATGAAACAATAAAATAAGATTACCGAATTAAAAATAAATTAAAATGGATTTGGAAGAAAACATAACAAAACTATTTACATGCTTATGGTAGTAGTGTTTAAAATTCAGGTAACTCTGTAACCATTAGCAAATCTTAACAAAAATATCTTCCTATTAGATATAATTGAAACCACGAGATTGTTACTAAATGTTTTAAAGAATAATTTCTTCGATTTTTTTATTTAAAGATTTATTTATGAAAAGTTATTTTATTCTGAATTAATTTGATTCATCTGGATATCTTCTTATTAGTATAAGTTCTTCTATTGACTTTTTAACTTATTCATAAGTCTGTATCAGATGTTTCTATTTCTCACTAGATTCAATAGAGATTCGGAAACATATGCATTGCAACATATACATGTAAACAAAAAAAATATCATTTTTGGTAAAATATAAGAACAACACGAAATAAATTTAAATAAAAATTTAAATTAATTTAAAAAATATGTTTTCAAACCTCAAACTGGTTCAATCAATTAAATATTTATATTCTTATTAATAAGCCGAAATTTGAAAATTTAAATTAAAAAAGATTTGACAAATTTGAAACAATGATTAACATTACAAAAAATTTTGGATTATTCTTAAAAATAACAGTAGTTTTAAAATACACTTAAATAATTATAATTTTAAGATTTAGTTAATATGTTTAAACGATTATATATTATAATTTGAAGTTTGTTTAAACGCCGATTTGCTTACTAATAAATTGCCATTTGTAATTATGGTATATTTTTTCTAACTTATATTTAACGTTTTTATCTATATTTATAGTCTGGTACAAAACTTTTTGTTGGTAATATCCCAAATAGTACATCCAAAGATGAATTGTCACGATTATTTTCAAAATTTGGTGAAATTTTGGAAGTTACTATAGTTAAAAATTTTGGATTTATAGTAATTATTTTAAAAGATTTATGATAATTTGGATTGTTTTCATCATAGCATATGAGCTCTGAAGAAGAAGCTAATCATGCAATTGAAGTATTAGATGGAACTGAATTTGCAGGCAATGTTATTAATGTCGAATTAAGTCATGGTGGTAAAGATAAGCGATCAAGAGATGATAGTAGGAGAATTCTTCCACGAAAATCTTATAGTCGTAATGACGATCGTGATTCTCGCGACGGATATAGATCTAGCAGATATGAAGAAAGATATTCTAATAATGATCGAACTCGTCATAGAGATGCTCCTCACAATCCTCTTGAAATGCTTAGTGGTCGACCTGATCTACCTATCGCCGCTTCAATGCTTGCCGCCACTCTTCTAAATCCAAACACTCTTAGTCTATTACAAAATATGGCAAATATCAGGAATTTGGGTAACCGTGAAGAGAATGGGTAAATGTTTAATCGGATTGCTTTATCTCTTAAATATTAGTCATTTAAGAAATAGAGATGAAAGAAGGTATTCGCGGCGTTCTCCACCAAGGACTGAGAGATATAGTTCTTCTAGGTATTGTTATAATTTATTAATTTAGTCATGAGCCAATTTGAATACATTTTCGTAATAGTTTGTTGGTGGTATGCATCCAACTTTATTTATAATAATATTGGCTCAATAATAACAACTTATAATGATGAAATACTAACGTATGATTGTTTAGGTATCAAACACATGAAAGAAGGTATGTAATTCATTCTTGCTCTTGAGCTATCTGAATCTCAGTATCATCGAATCTAATGAATTCTCATTCAATCAATACATAAGTCTGCATAAATTAATCCGAAGTCGCTGGAATTAAGTCTTCTGCCCCAGTCAAATCTTAGACAAAGTCTGAAATTATCTATTCTACATCAGTCGTTTTCGTCTTATATTTTGTCATGTCTAAAATTTACCTTACCAGAAATTTAAAAGAACCAAGGACATGTTAAAATCATTCTCAGCCGTATTAATCAAATATCTTCTAAATAATTAATAGAGATAGAAGTTGGATCACCCTTATTTCTCAATTTTGTTACGATCTTCACGTTTCGATCGCCGGTTCATTCTAGACTGAAAATAATCTTTATTCAATGATCATTAATGTCTACTTGTCTAAATATTTCTAAATTATTTCAGACATCGTTCAAGAAGTGATAGGTCGCCAGATCGCAGTTATTCAAGACGCCATTAGTCCTGTTTCCGTTAATAAAATCCGTTTTATATCGTCTTAAATCGTTCGTGATACGAGAGTGGTCCCCATTGTTCTCCAACAACACTACTCAGTCGCTGTTGAGCAATATGTTTCAAATGTAGTGTATTGAATATGTTTTAGTAAATTGTTGTGAATTTGTTTTTATTTTCTGACAGATAATTCAATGATTTTCCAGTTTGCGGTTAATTAATTTTTGCAGTATTATATTTAAAGTTTTTAGAAAGCTATTTTGATTAAATTTCTAAGGCCATATGTATGGTTCCAAAGCTTTTGCATAAGATGGTGTACATTTTGGTGTTTTCAATTTGAAATTTTTATTAATCACGTTAATTTTATTAAAAAATAATTGAACTGCTGGTGTAAAACGATTTCAGTCATCGCTTATACTTTTAATATCGTGATGTGGATGAACTTTTAATCTTCAGTAGTTGCAACTTATCGGACAAATTGTTGTTAATAAATTTAAGCAATATTTATATTATCTTCTAAATGTATGTAATTAAGAATTGTTAATAAAGTCAGTCTACAAAATACGCTTAATTTTAACTAAAATAATAGTCTGCTTAATTATGTTCATTACTACTTATAATTCAGTATAGGAAATTATAAATGTTAAATTTTCAATTTAAATATTTCATCTAAAAATATTTACGGAAGTATTTAAAGTATATTAATAAAATTCATTATGTTAATAAAGTTTTTGGTCATGAAAATATAAAAGCAGAATTTTAATATTAATGCAAATCCTAAAATGTAAATCAAAAAAATTTGACTACGTAGAAGCAATGTGTTGCCATTATAGATTTAGTTATTAGTTGACATTTTAATCCGTATTAATTATTTTAGCTTTATTGATCATATGAATTAAATTCTTTATGTCTAGGTTAGAACTAAGGTTAATAAATTTCAGTTACATTACACACGAATTCTAGTAATCCATTATAGCATTTTCTTGTTGCAGATACTGTTTATTGACTTTTTTTACAAATATTTAACAAATGTTTTGATAATAGTAACTATAGTGATATATTAAAAGGTTTAAGAATTTTAATAATTGTTTGTTGAAAATAAATGACTCGTATCAATTACTTGAATAATAACCGACGAGAAAATTCTGCCAGTCACATCACTATGAGAACAGAACAGAAATCTGATAATAACCTTGAAAGACATCTGACAACCATGAATCAAGCAAACGTTAATTCTGGTCAACTCACTGACACTTCTCATAGTCACAAACAATCTTCAATAAAAGCCAAAGGGTCCGATATCCCCAATAGGGCACTAAATATCACTATCAACCCAACGGATACAATCACCATCAAAATTCACGCCAAAAACTGTAAAAACGGAATTTCAGATGTCAATTAACTCAAAAAAGCCATTGTTACAGTAATAGGTCCACGTATTCCGCAATCGAAGAAGACAGATAAGACCACAATGGAATCATATTCCCTGGGCACCGAAACCTTTGTGAAAGAAGATGTAGATATCCCATTGGATAAAAATAAACAAAAGAAAAAATTAGACGAAAAAGATACCACAACTGAATTACACACTTCGGTCACTGAAACCAGTAAGAAAGAGGAAGAACCTATCCCAACGGCTAAAAGCAATCACAAAAAGGATATCAAAGAGACCACATCGGAATCACAATCCCTGGCTGCACAAACACCAAAGAAAGGAAATGAAACCATCTCAATGGATGAAAACAACCAAAAAGCGTATATCAATGTGACCACATCGGAATCATATTCCTCGGCCACAGGGCTTCAAGAGAATGAAAAAGGAACTATCCCAAAGGATGAAAATCAAGAACCGGATATCAAGGAGACCACAACGGAACGAAACTCCTCAATCATAGAAACTCCCGCGAAAGAAAACGAGTCTATCCCAAAGGACATAAAAACTCACGAGAAAGAAAATGAAGCTATTTCAAGGGGCACAGCAGAATCATATTTCCCGGTCATAGTAACGGATGAAACTTCCTCAATAAATAGTAATCTATTAGCTTTACCAGATATCAAGAAAAACAAAAGGGATGCACACTCCCCGGTCACAAAAATTAATAAGAGTAGAGAAGCTAACCCAGTGGATAATAATCAAGCAATAACAGCAGGTATCAAAAGTAAATCCATATATCCCAAAAAACAGAAATTTGCAGAACAAAAAGAAAGGTGCCAGCACCAAAGATCAAGAAATGCTTAATTCAATCTTGGTTGAAATCAATAGAAGCATGGATTCAAGAGAATCATCGATTAAACCTGAAAAAAGGATAATTGCCCAGCGCGAAGATAATACCTCAGGAAACATGGTGTCAAACACCGAAATAGAGAAAAAGACAAGCCAAAGTTCTACAACAGAAAAATAACAAATAGCGGAGTCCCCTCAAATGGAAGATAACTCGGAGAAAAAAGGTAAAAATTCTTCCCGATTTAACAATGAACTAGAATCAAAATGGCGATCACTATATGCCTCACCTAAAACAACCGGAAAATCATCAGCAAGTCCAAAATAGAAAAACACAGAGACTGAGCCGAAAGACAGTGAAAGAAAGAATCGATCCCGAGAATCGTCAGGAATATGGACAACAATAACAAACATAACAACCGGCGAGCAAAAAATAGTGGAAGAACAGTTCTCTGATGACAGCGATTATTCTAATGACTTTGACGAGACCTCCTTTCCTGACTACGGCAATAGAAGCAGGAATGCGATGGAGGATTACTTCGAGTTCTGCAAAAAGAAGAATATACCAAGCGTCTGTGATATTTAGGTCAATCGAAAGAAAGACATAAATGATGAAATCTAGTTAATTAAACTAGATTGTTACAATTCAAAACTGTTTATGTAATAAATATTTGTATGTGTATAATTATGCTCTCTAATTCAAAGATCTCGAAGTCATAAATGACTGAATATCTAACTTTTGACTCAGAATAACCGACCTGTTGAGCCAATTACAAATAAGAAAAATAAAGTCAAAGCTAATAAAATTAATAATACTGAGTGTCAAATAAGTTCTTCTGTTTCCTGAACATTTCAAAAGATAGAATCTAACCAGATCTCTTTTGGACCTCTGACAGGTGATTAATTCTCATAAAAGTTCGTCATTCGAATTATTATCAAAATCAAAACCTCTAATTGCACAGCTGATATAAGATCTGAATTACCTATAGTTGAGGCTTATAAAATATAAAAATCCCTCACAGGAAATAAAATTAAAAATCTTAAATTTACATTTACAAAAGTGATCTAGCCCAAACCCAACCGATTTGAAGTGAAAATAGTCGACAAAATTAAGGACATTCTACTGAAAACTAGTTTGAATACTAAATGAGATTAAATAAAGATTGAAGTAAACGAACATACATAATGTTAAGATCATGCTGGGTCACTAAAATATTCGCCTAATCTCATAATTACCGACAATTTCAAAATTATAACTTTTTATTCAAGAGTGTACTCGAGTAAGTGAAACTTATGGATAGAATTTATAACAAAAACAATAAAGGAAACGACAATATTCAATTATAACCATTTTCAGGTATTAATTATGCAGACTCTGGGAAGTCTATTAAATATCTCAATATTATTCGATTTAGTTGGTAATATAACTTGCTTTGATGTAATGTTGGATGCGTTTATTAACTGTGATCTTTAGTTTTAAGACAAACCCAGTGAAACAACATCTCGATCCAGGATCATAGATCAATATGAGTTAGCCAACCGGAATAATCGTTCACGTATATTTCAACCGAACTGATTCATAGATGAATGCGTCTTTGCATGTGTTTCTGATTCAGATTTTCTCAAATGTTTATTCACTGAAAACTTTAAATTCATATTGAAATTTTTTTAATCTGGATTCATCACTAGATTGTGTTTTTAGTTTGGGTCAACTCAACTTTGGAAAAATAGTGAGAATTTTCAGTGCACTTATGACCATATTTTTCTCTGGTGATTGCTTTCTAAGATCTGAGAAAATTAAAATTCGAACTGAACAAATAATATTGTGGAAAATATTGGTGTTCTCTTGCAGCTGCAACGAAAATACTCCATTTTGATAGATAGAGTCCTCGAAAAATGCTTTGATGATTTTTGGCTTCATGTCGTCATTAAGATAAGAATCAAGAAAAATTTGACAAAGATATTGAGTTGATCAAATCTACTTTTATTTAATTATAAATTATCTGTCAAACTATAGGGGTCTGCCGGTGTGTTGCAAGTTTTTTGGATACAAGTTCCATTTAATGTACTATTGAATTAGATTATAACGATATCTTCATAAATAATCTGATATCTTATTACTTTTATGCAATAATCGACCAATGACACAATAACAAAATTTTGTTTCTAATATAAAGTTGTTGACTTGAATGTTAAAGCTGTTGTGCTCTAAAAATGACTCCTGAAAAACAAGTGCCAAATGTAACTCTCCTGTAGGTAATGATATTGTCTGCGTGCGCTTAATCAATTCACCAATTCATTTAAACTCTAGTCTTATTTGTTTCTAGTCTCTATATTTGTTTCGAATTATATTCATCCAGATCATCACCACAGTCAGTACAAAACATTCATCCCATAATCAAGTACCCATTAATGGAAGACTCATGTACAACAAATTGAAATTGATTTTGAACAATATTGAGTTTCAATGACAAACTGTCTTGACAAAAAACTTTTATAATTGTGATTATTAATTACATTAGTGGATGTTTGAAAACTTGAATAATTTTGTATCTGGAAATGATTTTTATATTTGCATTATTACATCGACTTGAAATGCATTAAAGCTATTTGTTGTGAATTATTGATAAAATTTATAAGTGCAAGCAATAAATAATAAAAATGAATTGTTAGTACAATGAAATATAATAAAAATTTATGAAATTTCACATTATTTCACAAATAAATTTTATCAATAATAATTTGTCTTCTCAATATGTCCACATTGTATTTAGAATCACAAGCAACATACTAAAAATCAATAATGATAAGTCTGTAAGAGTAAAATTCAAATACAATAACAAAGCTTAATTTTGCTAAGAAATTTTTTCAGTTAGATTTATCCTGATACATTCGATCTATCAAAGTCTCCTAGAATTAGTGCAAAAAATAATTCAATAACAAAATAAAACATTCAATCACTATGCCTAATTTAATATTATTATTAAAACATAAAAATGACCCATTTTTCTGTCAAAACATTTTCGAATTCCCCAATGTTTTTTATCTAAAATATTTTTCATTTTGTTCTGTTTGTTTCTGGCTTTATCAGATATATTTATACTATCTCTGTGTACATTACATACTGAGATTGAACACATGTTCGTTTTATTATTGTAAGCCGCTACTATTTTATAAAGCACGCATTAAGAATGAACTGAAAAGTCTCGATATCAAATTATCTCTTTAAAAACACTTATTTAAACAAACCAATATTTTATAAAAATCTGTTTTAAAAGTATTTCAAATTTTATTTTATTATAAATTCTCAAAATTGTATTTAAATATCATTTTACTTACTGAAATTAGTTGCCATTTTAAATGACAATTCTTATTTTTGAATTTCTGCAAAACTATAAGATCATAAAAAAGCAATTGTTGGGGTACAATTAATTTTAGAGATGATTAAATCGAATTCAGGTAGGCAAGCATTATCTGACTTACTTCAACCTGTGGAGCTAACTTAATAATTAATAATGTGAAATATTTCATTATTTCATGAACAAATCTAACAGACTGAAAATGAAATAACCAAAGTCTTAAAATTATTGATGAATCTCCTGTCGATCAATTGGTAAAAGCCACTGGTAAAAATTGATCTTTACATTGTTCCAGTGTTGACTTCAAATTAATACATGACAGAATAGAAGCAAGTCTTTTGATTAAAAACTTAGGTTCCAGTTGTCTCAGAAAATAGCTTCTATTAATCAATTAAGGAGTATTCCTAAGTTTGACTCTTCCTATTGACGATGTAAGTGTAGACTACACATTTGGAGATCAGAATCTGTATAGCATAGTTATTGATTTCCAGAAATTCGATCCTCGAGTATTGTTTAGTGATTAAAATATGCAATCTGTACAAAGTATTACAAGCTATTTTATTAATATCTTACTCGAACTTCATTCATAAACTTTGTGTCTGCAATTCTGAATGGAACTACTGACATGATGGCATTTTTTTCTAGAAATTATATTAAAAACTATCACTGAAACTAATTTTTGACAGGATCAGCCAAAAAAAAATATTGTCTTGATCCAATAAGAGGTGTTTTCTGAATTAAAGAATCTAAACTTTAATAGGTGGTCATTTATTAATTGTTGAATTTCATTGATCGAAGCCGATCACATTAATGCTTATAAATAACCAAAAGTCTGAGATTTCAAGACAATGAGATTTATTGTGGAACTATTAAATGTATCTACGGTATATAAATTTGGCAGACTGATTCTCACATTAATGGATTGAGTCTGAATATGAACTTGACCTTATGTTTATCGTTACTAGCATAGGTTTGTATTTATCCTTTAGTCTTGGGAAGAGACGTTGTAAAGTTAAAGTAAAATTTTAGCAAGCCTTTACAAATAATAAAAAAGCAGAAAACCACGATAATACATTAATTTCGTAGGAATCTTGTATATTAGAAAATTTAAGAGAAAACCAAATCAGTTTACCATGAAAAACGCGTTATATGAAA
>JBBMOY011691400.1:0-13558 GCA_037951405.1 Platydemus manokwari | reverse complement strand
AATTCTTGGAAACGCTTGTTCTATTAGTAATAAAACATTATAGTAAGCTTTTAAAGTATTTAAAACTAATCTTCATCAAAAAGTAAGTGGCAATAAAAATTAGATAATATAATAAATGGCAATATCTTAATTTTATCAAAAATATATTAAACTAAGAAACAATTAACAAGCTGATAATTACGATTCGACAACTCGAAAATTCTTGGTAATAATGATAGGTATTAAAATTGTCGAAATTATAAAATGAAAAAATAAATAGACTTTACTATGATAGAACTTATAATGCTATCTTAATATTATAATATAATTTCAAACTAATACGTTATTTTATGTTTAAAATCAGTAAAAATATCATTAACCCTCATGTACATGCAATTATGCAAAGAAAAATTTTCAATAGTTCTTTTCATGATGCTGTTTACTGTTAATTATAACTTCTTTTAATTTTTGACTGAAAATTAATGAAATTTCTAATTGGTTTCTATCAATTTTTTCATATAATGCACCATGTTGGTTCATATAATCTACCTTTACAGTAGGTCCTGTAGTATGACTAACAACTATATTACAACATGATGGTTTTTTAATTTTGAACATTTTGAACAATATATAAATATAATAATATTATAATAACTATTTAATTATAGCAATAATTAACGAGCCAAACTAGTTATTCTATAAAAATTAGTTTTATCAATCATTAATTAGTGAAACGAGTTACTTAGTACTCTTTACACAGAATGAGTAAGTTTGACTATCATTGTTGAAGAATAAAGAAAGGGAGTCCATTGGAAAAAGGATACCCACGAACAAATAGTGCTGAAACAAGCACATTATCTTTCTGGTGGAATGTGTCCAATCAATTAAATGATTGAAAGCTTGAGTCTCTATATTTTAAACGGTAGTTTTGAAATCTTTTGAAAAATGTTTGTAATACAAGCTTTCGAGTTTTTTTTTTTGATATTAATAGTAATTTAAGGATTAATTAATTTGAATTGTCAAATTGAAACTATTGTGGACAGCAAAGAAACAAGGAATTAACATATTTAAAGGTATGAAGAAATCTAACACCATGATGATTTGTTCAGTTACGTTGAAAACAATATCATCGTCCAGACAAAGAAAATTGGCAGAATAATCAATATAGTGACTATGAGAGAAAACTCTGTTTTAAAAGTAAGATGAAGTTAGAATAAATAACATGAAATTAGATGCTCGATTATAGTTGCATAAACTAGATTCATCAAAATAGAGAATTTGATGAAGCCATTATGAAACCTTTGAAATGTATTAATATATCAGGTGAATACTCCTTACTTTCAAGACTCCATACAAATTATTACCATTATTGGATTTTCGTTAATATTCTTATAAGATTTAAGTTACTTGTGTGTCAAGCAATTTGATTATAATTTCAACCCATTCGATTGAACAGTAAAATTATTGTTATGATTATCATAAAACATTATTTTTCAGTTATATAATAGAAATGTTTTTATTAATTTGATAATAGAAAGTGTGTATGCAACAGCTGTGCTGCTAGAAAATCACAGAATTATCGTGTAGACTTATTTTCTGATTCAATATCCATTTGTTGAAATTACATATATAATTAATTATATTAAAGCATTGGACCAATGTGAGGAAAGTATTTTTGATATGACTGAATATCTATCAAGTCAATCAAAATCGGTGACAAGAGGGCTGATGTCTAGCTTGCTTAACTTTTCTATCTTTTAATTTCAATTATGATACAAGGTTACCCTGTTGAATAATTGCATAATTAAATATATTTTTGTATTTTATGAGTTAATAAGTGGGCTCTTATCAGTTTTTATGAAAGTATATTTATTGATAAAGTAACATAATAAACCCGATCCAGTGATAATTATTTAATATTATGTAATTTCTCAAACACTTTCTTAGTTTTACCAACGATTGCACTGGCAGGATCTTCTTCTCTGTTTTTATTATGTGCTCTAAAATTTAATTTACTCTTTATTAAAATTATTAAAATATATTCTAGTTTTAAATTTTTCCTTTTTAGTTTACTCTGTAATTTAAAAGTGTAGATACGTGTAATGACGTCTAAAATGAAGTCTCACTGAAAATTATATTAGACTTATCCTATTATCTCATCCTATTCTTTTATCTCGATGTTCAATACCAGTTGTTGGTATGCGCCAGCTGATTATTAAATCCTTATTATAAAGTGATATGAGGAAAGAATTTGATTGGCTGTTGTCACGTGCGTTTTTTGAATCTGTATGCATCAACCAATTCTGGGTTATTTTTATGGTTTCTGTGAATATTTTGATTGTTTTTGTTACATATCCAACGGATTGTATGACTATTACACTATTCATTTCTACAGTAATAGTCAGCATTGTTCCTTGTCACGGGTATTAATTTTAAGGAACTTTGAGAAAAACTGACTCTAATCTGATAAGAAAATGTCTTTGGAGTTAGATATTTTAAGAGCAATTGTCGACCATTGTTTAATCCATAGCATTGATCTAAAGTAGATTAAGAATTAAATATTGTACTAAATTTAAACGAATAACTTATTTCTTGGAGCAGAACTTCAAATTAATTACGACCAAAATTTTCCTGTATGGAATATCCTATTTTTTATTTGAGTTATAAATATATTAATTAATACCTTTATATAAATCATTTTTTTGATTTTGTTGGCCACAATCTGTAGGTTTACAATAAATAAGAAAAATACATACAAGATCAAAACGCATTGATCAAGATAAAAATAATATTAAAACATTTGCAAAAAAGAATTCTAATCATAAAATACACAAGTACAATTCATGATTACTGGTTTAAATTTACTATTCACAAAGTTTTTGTTATATTTGATGATATATTTTGGTTTGGATTTTTAAATTGCGTTCTTACCTTCATAATTGGTACGATTAAACAACTGGTAAGATAAGATTGATAAAAGAAGAGATCTAATGAACTACAGAACATATAATATATTAATCAATAAACAAGGGAAATGAGTTCACAATACATGGCAAGTTCGTCACTAATTGTCTACTACTTTTAATACTACTTTCATTATCATTTTTTCTAGCTTGTCATCGTGATATGTCTTCTTCAAAGCACCAAGATACCATCTAAAAAAGTAACCACTTTCTTTCAAGTTAGATTTCATAAAATTTACTTCTTTAATTTCTGAAGAGTTCTTGGAGTAGTTCTAATTTCAAATGGAAAAAGATTTAAGAAACATTATTTAGGCTAGAAAAAGAGGTTTTACTTTTACATTCCACCTTCAATTCCAATTTATAGAACTCATTGTTAATATTAGTGGTATTGAAAATGGTGGCACAATCAAGGACATCCATCTTCTTTTTATGAAATAAATTGAAATGCACGGTCTACCTGTTATTTCTTTTAAAACTATTGTTGAGGGGACCCAAAATCCAAAAATATCATTTCGAAAGTTTTAATAAATTATCGTACTCTATTTTCTTCATTTATCACTCTTATAGCTGCGTGATCACAATTATTTTTTACCGATTCTGTCACCAAGTTATTGCAAATGAAATTAAATAAATTTAAACTTTTAAGCAACATTAATTACACATCTTATCCGATAATTAATTTATCTAAATATCTTTAGGATGAATAACATACATGCTTCAGTTGTATTTTAACTAAAATCTTTTATTTAATCCAAAGTGTAGTGAAAGACTGCAGTATTCTAAATTGTCAAGATATACCCAAAGAAAAAATAAAATTTCCTGATTAAGAAATTGAATTTGGCTAAATTCATTATATTAATTTTTCTTAAAACTTGAATAATATGAATCTTATTTATTTTATTTCTCAATTAAAGCTTTTTAAAATTTTTCTTGATCTCTTTCATTTATAAATAATTTAGTGTATATTTATAAATCAAATATTTAAATGCTTTATTTAATTTGCCATTTTGGTAAGAAAATTAAATTAAAATTTGCAAATCAAATGTCTTTATCTTAAAGAAGCTTATTTAAAATTTTTTAATTTGATCCAGAAAAAACATTACATAGTGAGTTATGATTCTTGTCTATTATGTATTAAAGATTAAGCAATGTATACATATTTTTCTTTAAATCGACTATTTCAATATCTATTGTTAAATAATTATTTCAAAGTTATAGGAAATTTATGAAGAAGCTTTTATTTATTTTTTTACTGTCTGGCTTTATATTAATAGCTATTAATGCATTTCAGAGTAAAAAATAGTTGATTTTTCTGATCGATTTGTTATGCTATTTATTAGAATTTGGAAGAGAACTTGAATGCTATCAGTGTAATTCTTTAACTCAACCACATTGTTCGGATTTTTTCGACAACCAAACTGTAATATTAGAACGTTGTCCAAATGATGGTAGAAATTATTCCATGTGTCGTAAAATTATACAAGAATTATATTACGATGGAATTTGGGAAAAGCGTTATTATCGGGATTGCGCTGTGACTGGTGTCATTGGAGCCGAGGAAGGTCGTTGGTGTACAGATCGAATGGGCACATTGCGTGTGAAAGTTCGATATTGTCATTGCAATAATAAACAAGGTTGCAATAATGGCAACTCTATCACAATTGGCTTTCTGCTCATTTTCTGTGCTACAATGACTGCTATTTTGAATTATTTTCCAACTTAGCATATCGATTCCATGTGAAATTTTATGGCTGTGTTTTGTATTTTGTATATACCTTTATGACATATCAAGTGAATCTTTACGAACATTTTTTTATTAATATTTCGTTAGTACTAAGAATTAATGCCGTGGTTTTATCTTTTTCAATTTAAATATTTATTAGATTTATGAAATTATTATATTGATTTAATATTTATTTTATATCGAGGTTTCATTGATAAATTATTTCATCAATCTGATATTTTTTAAAATTTTAATTCTGTTTGTTAAAAGTCAGAATTTTGTTGATTGGAAATGATTGCAGAGTTTATGTTTTGATTTTTGTAAACAACTCAACCAAGCGTTGAACATGTTTTATTAAATATGTGTAATAATAATTTAACGACTCACCAATATCGATGTTAATGTTGATAAATATAATCGTTGGAAAATTAATGTTAATCATAAGAATAACTCGGAATGAAACCATTCAATTTCTTTTTAATCGTCTCAAAAATGTAAAAATGAATCGAAATAGTATTTATAAAATGTCGGAATTTTCGTTATCAGTTTCAATTGCATATTAGTTAAACACGATAAAGTAGATATATGTTTGAATTAAAAATTTAAGTTATTTCCTTTAAAACTGATGTTTTAATTTATTACCAGCCAATCAAATTATTTATATTCCTTGGCACATACTGTTTCGCTGAAAAAACAATATTTTAAATTTATCACGAGGGCATAATTAATTAACTTTAAATCAAGAATTTTGAAATGTATGAATTTAGAGCTATTTATTCAAACCACAAATATGTAACTATGACAATATCTCAGTATTCTTCGAAATCTGATCCAATAATTCTTGGAACATTTCAACAAGTAATTAAATAAACTAAACAGAAATTTTAAATACCTTGGCACACACGAATTTCGAGTATTTTAATTAGAATTTTAGCCAAATTCTGATTGAACACAATGTCTTTGATTTGTTGATGTTACAGCGATAATTTATACATAAGCCCCAGAGATTTATATTATCACTTGATTAACATTTTCAAAAATTCTTGGATTATAAAATGATCGCAGATGTTAACGTAAAACATCTAAGTTGGATGATGTCAACTGAATAGAGATAACATTTGTAGATAGATTTCCTAAAGCTCTTTAAAGACACCATCGTGGGAATTGCGGAATTTTGTCAAATAATAATGCAATGATAAATTACTTTAAAAATTCATGTTTTCAATGTTCGTAACAAGCTTTAAAAAATACAAGTGTGATATAATCGATTTAAAATAATAAATAAAAATATAAAATAAAACAATGGATTCAATTGGATTGAGCACATACATATTAAGATACATTTAATATCACATCGGAAAATTCACTGTTGTCATAGAAAGATCAATATTTCAAAAAAAAATTATCAATTAGATGAAATTAAGAACAATCGATCGGAATTTTCTTATTAAAATGACAAAATCATTTTTTTTTCATCTTTTTTATGGGATTTCCTATTCGACGACAAATCCTGTAATTTCTGATTCATCGCTCGACTTAGTTGATTATGTCTGATTTTCTTGCTATTGGACATCGGCTTTGTTGTAGATTCCAGTTGACGCGCCAAGCTGTTCGATTGGCCAGTGGACATAAATGAATTTCCGGTTGCATGTGAGCAGAACAAAATCTCTTTTTACAAAAACTGACAATTGAAACCCAGAATCGATACACCGGTGGAACATTTTCCTGAATACTGACACACCTTATTCAGAGACTGAAAATGTTCCAGCATCTCATCGAGATCATCAGGAATATTGCCCAATGATTCTTTAGTCGATTTGGGACGAGTAGTCTTCTCTATAAAAACAACTTGTTCAAAGTTAGCTAATGAAAATAAATTCGATAGAAAATTGATGTTGATAACAATAACGAAACCAAATATTAGCCAATAAATTATTGAGTAATAATAATAATGTCACACAGATTAGATAAAATTACACTCCGAACTTTTAAAATGCCATTTATCAAATGGTTTCAATTCAAATTGGTCAATGAAATTTCATAGCACAATTTTGCCACCAAATCAAAGAATATTTACCTAATCTATAAATGATTTGTATGACATGAATTTGACTCCAGAAATTCAATCAAACAGATATATATCCGAATAAATCGAATGTAAATAAGTGAATTCAACAAGTTGACTGACTATCACACGGTTAAAATGATAACAAATGGAAATCAACAACTTTTTCAAAAACAATAAATAAATAAAATTCTGCAATTTCCTTTGATAAACATTTTATCAGAACTAATAATACAAAATTATATAGAACATTTCCATCAATTAAGTTTATAAATAATGAAAACAACTCCCTAGGTCTTGTGTATCCCATCAAAACTCAGTGACAATATGGGACGTTTTATTTTTCTAAAAAATCACATAGTCACCTAATAATTTGATGCAGGTAACGATAGTTACTTAAAAGTTGAGATCTTTCATATATTTCTAGACAACCTCTACAACTTTAATGGACACAAAGATTATTTTATAGTAAATAAACCAATAAAAATATATCAACATTTAAACTCACGAAGAGAATATAATTTTTCGAATCAAATTACTTATTGATTAAATAGTATACCGTTTTAATGTGAGAAACATTTATCGATATAAACAAGTTAAAATTATCGATTCATGAATAAGCAATAAAATTACTTTTAGATTTGGCAAATGATTTTTGATTGGATTTCGATTCCAATTGTGAAATAGCATTATCTAACTGAGCTGATTTTGATTCGATCAAATCTGATAAATTATTTTCAAATCTTATATCAGAAGCAGGCTTATTATTTGAAACTATTTCACCAGATTTCTTTTGTTCTTTCAAAACAGTGAGATTTTCAGTGATGTTTTTTAAATTTTCAATTGGTTCGACAATGTCCTCTTTTATTGGAGGACATGGATCTTGATTATCTTCTGAAATCACATTGACTTCGTCTGTATTTTCATTAATTATCGACAGATCATCTTTGTGAGGCGTGTCTAGCGTGGATTTTGACGAAATACATTCAATTTCAATAGTTTCCAATTGCTTTATTGGACGAGTTTTATGAATAATCAATTTTCTATTTTTTCCTTCACCGACACTTTCATGGTGCAATTGAAGAGAATCTGCAAGCTGAAAATGAAATTGTGTGTGTGTTGAAAATGAACATATAAATATAAACAGCTTTATCAAAATCTTCTGATAAATTAATAATAATTAAAGTTAATAAATAATTCATTATAAAAATATAAATTTGAAATAAGCAACACGAGGTTCAAAAGCGTCTCATGAAACACTTACAGCCCACAGAAACAATCAAATATCTCAAAACGAGCCAATCAAAGGTCAGACAATTAGATAATTGATTGAACCATGAAATGTGAAAAATGTACAGCCGCATAATTTGACAAGCACAAACATTGACCAATCAGATTTCTAGGAGTTTGATTTAACCCATTTTATAAGTAACTTTTATTAAATAAAATCTAGAGTCGAATGAAATTTGGTTTGGAGATCTCTACACTTGACCAAGGGAATAAGTGGTCAAAATTTAATATTTAAAAAAGTAAAAATATTCAATAATAAGGAAAAATAACGAATAAAAATATTATTGATATTTGTAGAAAACATCTGTTGTGCGAATGGGCTACAATGAAATTTGTAAAATAATCAGTTATGTTAAGGTTATAAAACTGATAGGTTTAGATGAAAAATAGTTTTTATATTAAATAAAAAACCAAAAAATTATTTGGGAATTAGATACAGGTATAAACATTTCTTTCATTCACACACATATTGGTATCGCTTATACGTTCGGTGCATTCATCATCCATTTTGTTAGCCAACGTCAACGTTTTTAGATGTCAATTATAAGCTAGATAATATGATATTTTCGTTTATATATTATAGATTAAATACATGATTTCGTCGAATAAAACAGTATTAATATCATGGCGATTATCAAAAAAATTGAAAGCTTGGAGATTTATCAATAATCATCAGACCGTGCATAATAGATAACTCCATCCAATGAATATCAAATATATCGAAACCTTGTCAATAAAAAGCCAATCATTTCAACGATATTCCATGGATGACAATTATCGCTATCAAACAATATAAATATTTTTCAATATATTCTGCCCCAATTATCAAGTAATGTCCGTTATATGCCGGAGATTGAGAAATGTTAAAATCAATAAAATATTAAATATAAAACCAATGAAAATAATTAAAAATAAATCAAGAATATTAAATCAATTTGTTTACATGTGATAGAAAATGCGAAGATAAAGTAAGAGCTATCGAGGACAAATATTATAAAATCTTACATCATGTAAGATGGCTCGGATTCTTGAGTTCAACTTCGATGAAAACTCAAGCCTTGTTTCATTTTCATCCAATTTAAAGCTTCTCAACTGATCACAAACTCTATTTTCCAATTCAATATCTCCTTCCGATCTCGGTTTTACTAATTTCTTGTTATCATTTGGTTTGGCAGCTTTCTTCTGCTTGACACAATTGCCCGGTGATATATCATGTTCTGCAACACCATCATATCATTGCATTGAATAAATCGATATACGAATTTGTCACATACCATAAATATATTCATGAGCGCTACGCACTTCCGCAACATCATCCCAATATTTAATCAGAGATCCAAGAACCTTATCTCCAGATTGTTCAATAGTGCTAGAATCTCCAATGACACATAAATGACGTTTAGCACGTGTGAGAGCTACATTCAATCGTCTATGTTCAGACAGGAAACCAATAGTGCCTATTTTTATCATAATTAATTGACAATTTCAAAACATAATTACAAATTTTATTCCACCAATCAAAAAAGAGCTTTTATAGATTTTAAGAAAATCAGATTTATCTTTGTTATCTCCTAGAATAATATGACTGTCAGATAATACAAGATGTTACTCGATAAATATCCAAGGCAACGATTTTATTATTCAGTGATAGATTTTATTATTAACAGGTTTCCAATAATAATAATAATTATTATTATTAATATAAAATCAAAATAATAAAATAAATAATAAAAATTGTGATAAAACAAAAACATGTAACCAAATATAATATAGAATCAGAAATATCGGTTTTTAACCATAATTGTTAAAATAAAACAATTCATTACCAGATGGATTGGACCGGACCAGAGTCGTCACAATAATCTCTTTTTCTCGACCTTGAAATCCATCAACAGTGCTAACTTCTACTTGATTAAAATCGAAATTCTGTTCCGATGAAGCCATTCGATTTTTCATAGCTTCTCTAATGAGTTGTACTTGCCGACTATATGGAGTGATGACTCCAATATGATTCGGTTTCAATTTGAATCGATTGACCAGTTGCTGAATATATACAGCAGCCAGTTGGGCTTCACCAACATTGGCTTTAGAATCTTCTTGAGTGGATTCTAATTCATAGAGTTCACATCCAGAAGTATCAATGAATGTCAGAGGTCCAAGCGGATCGCAATTATCTTGATCATAATCCGTAAAAATGTCCCTATTATCAATATGAGACAATCAATGGGGGTCAAACGATAACAGAATCTACATTACATTAGCGTATGTTGTCGTACTGTTTCGTCGGCAGACAACTCACTATTGTAGAAAGTATCTGAGGACCATCGCATGATGGATTCATTCATTCGATACTGACTCGATAACATACGAGTAATCTCTTTACCGGGATAGAGATCAAGCAACCGTTCCATTAATGATAGACCCAAGCCTTGTTTTAAAGCTCTATAGTGAAATTATTTATTTCTTAATAAGCTGAATTTTAGGTCTCCTACTCGTCAGATAAAACGGTTGGTGGTAATTGCTTATGATCACCGGCGAGAATTAGCTTTTTACCTCTAGGTATGGCCAACCAACAAGCGGCTTCAATAGCTTGTGAAGCCTCATCGATTAAAACAACATCGAATTCTATTTCATTCAATGGCAAGGACTTATTTGATCGCAATCCAGTTAATGTGGACATGATTACCTGATATTAATAATAAAATTCTAGTTGGCTTCGTGGTATTAAATCAAAGTTCTTATAAGCTATTTGATCAAGAGTGCTAATTATAGTAAAATTATAATTCGATTTGTTTAGATTTGTTCTTTCAAAGCCCGATTTCAAAAATTGTAATCTATGGCAAGTTCGAGATTTTAAAAAAACCACTACTGCCTGATTAATGTTGCTAGTCTGGTCATTAAAATTCCTATTCAAATTCTACACACATAAATGTAAATGTTTACTCGAGTGAATCTGTATTCATTAAGTTTGTTAGTCTGGTATAGAAAAAATAATTGATGTAGTGAATACGAGAATGTGTGTAATTTATTTAAAAAATGAAAGGGTGTGCATTTTGTTGTGCGACAATGACATCTTGAATGCCTGATATTCAAACATGCATTAAAGACAGAATATTTTAGCAAATAAATTTAAATCAGTTTATCATAAACACTTACAAAAATGGTTCCCCTCGATCTCATCAAATAAAATAATGAAAAATTTAATATCATCTGTATTTCTTTGGAATATTTCGAAAATATTTCCAGAGTTTAAAGCTTTGACAGTTATTATGACTAATTTGAGAGATGTTTCGACACGGGAATTACTGGATTTTTGGATATAAACTTGAATTTCAAGATGAATTTTTAACATAAAAAATATGGAAACCGCTCAGGAAAGAATATCATGTCAAAGATGATTGATCTCATTTCCATCGACCAATGATAATTTAATGGTATGTATAATACAAATGCTGTGACATAGGACGAACGTACATTGTAAATCAAATAGAGAAATTCCAGACCTAATATTCATTCGACAAGAAACACGGCTCAGAACGAGAAATTTATAATTTCCAATTGGCATCCAACAACAATCAATACACTCAAAATTGATACGAAAATAATAACAATAATCACAATTTTAAAAATTTTAATTTTTAATAAATTAAATTAATTAATTTATATTTAAAATTTTTCTAAAATTCCTAATAAAAATAATAAAATTGTGTCTCGATAAATCAAAATTAATTTAAAAATTTGAGACATTTTAATCAAATTTCGTTATTAAACTTTAAATAAAATTAAAAATTATTTCAGCGAAACGAAAAAAATTAAAAAAAAGTAACATGATAAATCAATAACCGAAATAAATGAAACTCACATTGGAACAGCTCAAAACCTCTCTCACGGCTTTCAATTCTCTTTCCCGTAATTCCTTCCGCAAATCCGATAATTCCCACCGTCGATCATGTCGAATTTTATCCGATTTCTTCAACGAACGCTTCAATGTCGAATCGATTTGCGATCGAACCTGTGCAATGAGTTCCGCTTGATCACAAATGCTCAGCTTGTAATCCAATGAAATATCACTCAAATGCGGCATAACACGAACGGAATGGCCCAATCTCAACAGATTCAATTTATGGCCATTATTGTAATCAGCTTTCAATTTTTCATCTCGTCTATTCGGTTGTGATTTCAATAATTTCTCCGCCAAATTGTCCAATGCAATATTAGACGGAGTACAGACGAGTATTTTCGGTGTTTTGTGTCCAATTTTAGTGTCGAGAATCTGATTGATTATTTCAACAGCAACCGTCGTTTTCCCGGTTCCTGGCGGTCCATGGACCACAGCAACATCCGATCTTGCTAAAGCAAACTGAACCGCATCTTTTTGACTGGAGTTGAGATTTTTATTAATAAATTTCAATTCTAAAAATGGGTCTCACGGAAAGTGTATTTAAAGTAAAAGAAAAACCTTGTAAAGATTTTGTAGAAGAAACGGCCAAGCCACTCAATAATATATCTACGAGATAATCACCACAAAATGGTTTCGATCGCTTCTCAAGATATTTGAGTCCTCTTAATGATAATAAAATTGGTTTGAAAATAGCATTTATTACGATTTTAAACGCGAGTAAGTCACTTCAGATGATAACTTCACTAAACGAAATAGATTTTCATCCATAACATTAAGCATTTCTTCATTTTCCAAATTATTGTCCAGAGCTATTTGGATGGAATCTTTATTGGATTTATAAAAAAGACCAGTGGCCAATGCTTTTGAAACATCGGATTTGGAACAATCATTATAAACTCCAATGATATCACCCTGTGAAAAAACACTTTTGGACGATTCTTCTCGTTTGTGTTTGGATTCAAATTCTAGAATAGTTCGCCCATATAGTCCAGTTGATATGTTGAGAAGTGATAATTTTCTGATACAGAGATTTTTTTCTTCTAAAATTTTCGGTGAAAATTCATTTAAAATTCTATAATTCACTCATATTTTACTAATGTTTAAAATCATAACTCACTTGGAATTATTGATTTCCTCTTGGCGCTCTAATTCTAAAAGTCTTTTATGTTTTTCAACGAATTCTTCTAACATCATTTATAAATTGTATAAAAATATATAAATTAATGTAAAATTCACAAATTCAGATTTGTGTAAGAAAATTAGAAATTAAAACGAAATCCAGCTTATTTTCATTTTAAAATTGTAAATAATTATTTTAAAATTTAATTAATAAATATTAAAAATTTTGTGTAGAATTGTGAAAAATGTGAATATATTGAAATTTACTAAATTAATTAGAACAGGATTACTTGATATTTTAAATGTATTTACTGTCATTGACAGAAACTAATATAAGCAAGTCAAGATTACATACTTTCATGATTATATAAATTAATTTTTTTATTGAAATAACATTGACAATAATAATTAAAATTAAAATTAATGGTGAAATGGGATGTTTGTCGTTGTTGTTGAAGTTGTTTTGTTTTATTTTCTTTTTTTCCAATTCGTAAAAAAGAAGAAAGAAAAAAAGAGAA
>JBBMOY011690289.1:0-13566 GCA_037951405.1 Platydemus manokwari | reverse complement strand
GCTGAGAAAAGAGGTTGTAGAATTTTCACAGTTGGAGAAGAAGTTTTAGTGAAGAAAGAACCACATAAGATAAAGAAAAACGTAGATCGTTATGAAGGTCCACACAAAACTTTGAAATTTTTAAGTCCACATCAAGTTCTTCTTGATTTCCAGGGACAGCCAAAACCTCGAAGAATTGAATGGCTAGAAAGGATTTCGAAAACAACGGGAGAGTGAAGTTAGATAAAAAAATGAGATTTGTTTAAATATTATAAAACAAACGGTGTTATTTTGAAATAGATTACAATTTTGATGCAAACGAGTTATCTTTTTACTATTTGTAATGTGGTCCTTTTCGTCCATCAAGTATCACTTCATATCATAAAAATTTTGTTTTATTAAATGACACTCTTGACATCTTTAAATCTATTATTCTAAATTGATATATTAATAGCAAATAAAATTAAATATAATCCGCAGACAATATTGATAGAAATTTGATGATGATCATGATTTGTTATCTGCCAAGGTTGAGATACTTATGTACAAATTCCACAAAATATCCGACTCTCAGTAGTGCGGAAGCATGAGTTGGATGTTTTAGTTAAATTTGATGATTAACATAGCAATAACTAAAAAATCAATAAAATTTATTCGTAAATAGGTTTAACCGTAAAATTAGTACAATGTATAACGACGTGATGCCCTCAAGGTATGAAATAACCAGTGTTGGTAACTACCGTAACCCAATTGTATTGGAAAAACAAGTCAGCGGAAAAGTAGTTTAAAAAGAAGTCAAATGTTTTTTGAGAAATTTGACCAGATCAATCAATAAATAATTTCCTTTCAAGTAATATTATTGTATATTAATTATAAAAAAATTGTTCGTTATTTGGTCCAGTATTCTTCCTGTGTAAGAAAAACTTTGCTTCAGGTTTTTATGTGCTGTCTTACGGTTTAATGGCCTTACAATATTTTGTGTTTTCTTCTCTTTATCTGTTTATAATTAGTCATTGCCATGGTAACTTATAAATTACCATTACTTTATTTTATTAATGTTTCTATTTTTTTCTTTCTGTTATTTATTTATTGTTTATATTTTTAGATTAACCAAACAATAATAAATTTAAGAATATTATTTTTACAATTAATAAGTTGCATTCTTGTTCTTAAACACTGTTGCTGTTTTCCCGTTACATAACGGTGCTAAAGTTAGCCAATACTGTTTGGATCATTTATCAGCAAAAAGCCATTTATCACTGATCAAAAAAGAACTTAGTAATTTTCTCATGTTAATTCTCTAATTTATATATTACATAAGAAACTTGTTGTTGACAGATGAGTGAGGTTTAGATTTGTGCATTGAGAACAAAGTTATAATAAACAAAAATAAATATATAAATAAAAGGTAGTTCTTACTATTGTGAACTGAATAAATAAATATTTCTTAATAAGAATCGTTTTATGGTATTTCTGGACAAATTTAATTAGTACACACATTGTGTCTATTCCGATAATAAGGATAAAAACACCAGAAAATCAGTGGCCTTTTTTATTTAATAATAAACTAGGATAATAGTTTTCAAGGTAAATTTGAAGTAATAAATTTCGGTATTGCAGTTAATTAGTAATTGTATTATATTCGCAGGTAGGGTTTGAGAAGTATTGCACGTTTAGAAAGGGAGTTCGTGTTTATCATGCACTATAATATAACAGGTGATCTTCTAGAAGACAGTTGAAATTTGCCAATTGACCAGATTTGTCTTAAATTAGATTTTGGTCGTAACCCTTATAAGTTTTTTTAAAGGAAAAGACTTAGGAAAAAATATAGGAACCTACTTTTTCAGTGTGAATTTAATAAAAAAAAGGAGTCAGATTAATTGATTAACTGAATTTGTAGTTAGTAGGAAATTTAACAACATTACCTCTTCATATTTTTAGATTTCTTGATACCCAGGAACCACTACCATAGCAAACATAAACATCCAAAAACTTCATTTTAACAATTCTCGAAAGACTAGTGCTAGTCTTATTTAGAAGTTTTTACCTCTCACTAGAAATTATATAGAACCTCAAATTGACCAAATAGATTCATTCTCATTCTTATCTATCTGAATTTGTGGTAAAATCAAATCATTGTATAACTTTTTCTATCCTTATTACCAATCCTTTCAATTGAGTTATAAATTTTAGACAAATTCTTAATATGACCTTGTCTATTAATAATGGAAAAAATTCTCCTAATTAAAATTTTCCTTATCACATAATTCTGAGTTTATTATTTACACAAATTATTTAAATTCTGATATTTACAAATGAGAAGAACAATTATTAAAATTAAATTTCTTACGCTGTTTACAATACTTCAAAAGAAGTTCATCTAAAGCATGTCATTTCAGCGAAGTGATGAGTATTCTTTCAATTATTTGAAACAAGGAAGAATTATTATTTACAACATTATTTAAAAATTATCTACCAGATATTAGTTAAATTGTTCTTTTTTTCTAACCGAATTAATTTTATTAAAATAAATAACTGAAACAAGACAGTATTAAAATAATAAATCCAATAATTGCCTAAAAAAAGACAGATTTGAAACCATAAAATAAAATATCTGAAATAAATAAAATTTCTAATACTTACATTTTGGCTTTATGGAAATAATAACGACCTTGACTAAAATGTTTTTATCTTTCAAATTATTCATCCAACAATATTTAGTACCTTTAACTTTCAAAAATTTATAAAATAATTTGAATAAAATTACATCGTTTTATAATTACTTATCTCAGTTGACATAAATCCATAGCTTCTGTTGAAACCTTGAAAACCAAAGCATCAAATACAAAGTGCACACAGACAACACACAAACATGTGGTTATAAATTCCGCAGTAAGCATGATATATTGTCAACTAAAGCCGATATAATGCTGAGTAGTGCTTGTGATGATCAATAAACATTTTATCATAAACCCCTTAAATGATATTCAAGAATATGAATGTTGTATCATAAGTCAAGTCAAGATACCTACTGCAATGTTCTATAAAAGTAGGAAAGAAAAAAAGAATCATCAACAAATCACATAGTTAATAGGCTGTTTTGGTGTAATTAGATACTTAATGTTTATAGACATCATTTATTCGAATAAATTGATTACATTGGTTGCAATTATTGACGGAATTGTATTTTTATGAACTTGTCCTTACATAATTCAACCTCTCTTAAAATCCTTAAAATACTATGGATTAAAAACTCTGTTTATACAAAAAAGCTCAAGATATACATTAAAGGCAAATATCATAAGATCAGAAACAACGTCAGATGAGATACTATAACTGCCTTCTGTGGTGACAAAAGAATGAAGAACACAACTTCTCATTGTTAACTGAAGAATAAGTTTTTGCTTATTTTTTAATTATTTTTTTGAGATTTCGATGCTTTTTAGCATATAAAAAATTTGATTTTGTAACGAAAATTCTGTATAAAGCATAGTGTTTCACTAAATCAATCATTCTGAAAGCCATTACACAAAAATTCCGATTATTGGAATTTATCTTAAAGGCGAAATGTTATAAATTCATTATAAAGGTGGAAGCTCTGTATTTTATTATAAATTTATATTTTAAGAATTCAAATCGAGAAGTAAAATAAAGCACACCAATTAAAATAAACCTCAGTTTGTACTTAGAAAATTAATGGGATATTTAGATACAATGTGATGACATTTTATGGATTAAAATATTACATATTTAAGTTTTTGTGCGCTATATTTTGTTTGAATATATTTTGTTTTGTTTCTATGATTATTTTTCGAACTTGATTCAATATGGTTCTAATAAACAGTGATTTCAATATCGAATTGATTCTTTTAGTAATCAATACTTCGATCCATCAATCAATCCTATCTATCATAATTGGAAATCGTACAGCCGATTTAGCAACAGATTAGGTATATCAGCATTGATCTTTATCTTCATATCGTGTCGAAAGATTCGATATTAAATAAAACTCTCTTCATTTTGCTCCTACCATTTTTAATAGCTTTTATTCATTGTACGGTTCACCCGTATCGTGAATCTTACCCTCTGGTTGAGTGAGCCACACTTCGCCAGTTCTGTTATTTATGGTCTTAGATTTTAATGTGAATTACAAAATACACCGGTGATTTCTGAATAGATTCATTTCTTGAAATGTTATGATAAGCTTTTAAGTCGAAATCTATGAAAAAAAGTCATAGTAGATATTAAAATTTGGAGAATATATTATTCATTTCGGCAAACAAAACAATAATCTATCAAGTTATAATATAAAATATTAAGTTGAACTTATTTTTGATACGGAACATAATTTCGAATCAATATTAAGATGCAAAGATTTATTTCAAAACATAAAAATTTCTCTTTTGAAAATCAAAGTCAGAAATTCTGGTTTTTATAGTTCAATTTTTGTGAGTCATAGTCGGTTTTCATAGGCATGAATATGTTCACTGCGTGCTTTACTTTAGTTCAATCTTATCGTTCTGCAACCATCCCGTATTTCATCATTACCAGGCTAAGATCTAAAAAACAGGATATAGTTTTGTAGCAATAATAAAACTCATCACCGTGGCGAAATTTGTTTTTCTGATCTAAAAAGAAAATGGATGATAATATTTATTTTATATCCTATAATCGATTTATACATGGTTTTCTCCATGACCAGATTATCTCAGCAATTAAGATAGATGTGCTTTATCACAGCATAAAATGAATATAAAAGTGGAGAAGACGATACTGTCTCTCAGATATACCTTATTTTATAATTGTTTGTTTTACAGGATATGGACATATAACTCCAAAAACAATCACTGGACGAATCGGAACGATTATTTATGCATTTTTTGGTATACCTCTTACGTTCATTTATCTCACTCAGATAGGATCTCTAATGGCTAACATTTTTCGATTGTTTTATCGTTTGTCGTGCTTAAAAGCCATGAAGAAACACAAAAAAGCTCAAAAATTAAAAAACTCGTCAATGGATACAAAACCAACCGATGCTAATGACACAATCGATAATGATAATAGTGGGATTAATGATAAAGATTTTTCCGTGACTGTCATGAACAAATCGAAAGTTTATTCCGAAACTAACACTGTTAGTCATATCATACGATTTCGGAAATTTCTTCTCAGAATACCGAATCCCAATAAATTATTAGAAGCTGCTAAGGAATCGAAATCGATTGAAGTTCCCGTATCATTGGTGATAATTGTTTTCATGTTTTATAATCTGATCGGATCGATATTTTTCTTAATTTATGAGGAATGGTCATTTATTGATTCGTTGTACTTTTCTTTCGTTACGCTGAGCACCATTGGTTTTGGAGATTTGGTTCCTATAGAAACAGGCGGTGAAAAGCTGCAATATAAATCGATAATGTGCTCTGTTTATGTTTTATTCGGTTTGTCACTGTGTGTTATGTCGTTTGATTTACTGGAGAAAAAATGCAAGATCACTGTTAAAAGAACGATGAAAAAAATTCGAAATATAGTATCGAGAAAAGATAGCAAAAATAGGAAAGTGAAATAATTCGTTGGATTTTCAACTATTTCAAAAATAATTGTTCAAAATCAATATTTGTTCAAACGACATCTCCCATCATTTAAAAAATCTGTTTAAGAATGAATTTCCAAGTTCTTATTTATTTTACTAACAGAAAAGATTTATTTATTATTTGTGTTTTCATTAATTAAAATACGTGTGTTGACTCGACGAAAGTATTGGCTTTCGATAAACAAAATCGAAACATTAAAAGTGAAACCATTTTGGTACAAATTAAGAAATATATTTTGAATGAATTTATTATCATTCTGGCATTATGATTTGATTATTTTATAATTGAATATTCTGATTGGAAGATAATTCGTATTATTTTATGAGGGATTTTGTCAAGTATCTTCGCTTGAAATATAAATCTGTCACTAGCTACATTGAAGTGGATAAATGTTTTTTTGTATTTATTTATGGTTCTTTAGCTTGTTATCATAATTAATGCTTGAGAATTTTCTTATTATAATATTAATTCAACCAAAACGGCACTTATAAATATTCTCTAAATAAACTAAACTTAAATGACCGTATAGCTTGTTGTTGCTAATATTTTGACTTCTTGTTTATATTTCTGTAATTAACTAACTCGACTTATAATTATAAAACTTTAAATTTAAAAACTTAAATAATCTTATATAAGTGTTGTGATTAGAATAGGAACTTGGTTTTAAAGTTATTTTTTGTCACTATTGAACATCTTAAAAATGAGTTATTAACCTAATTATACGAATAAGTTAAACATAGCAGTTATATATAAAATTAAATTATAAAATTATCTCATGTGCGAAAATTTATTTTTACGAAAGTAGCTCAAAGGACCTTTTTCTTAACTTAAGCCCTAATTGCATACACGTATATTGATCG
Organism: Platydemus manokwari; assembly: GCA_037951405.1. Classification (NCBI taxonomy): domain Eukaryota; kingdom Metazoa; phylum Platyhelminthes; order Tricladida; family Geoplanidae; genus Platydemus; species Platydemus manokwari. The sequence goes on along the minus strand of JBBMOY011690289.1, from coordinate 7,130 downwards.
TAATTTAGAAACTCATCAAACGACCAATCATTAATGTGCCAAATAAAACGAGAACACGTTAGAAACCCTTAAAAGTATCAAAAACCCTTTGGAAATATCAATCAAAATTTTTAACAGCTTAATGATAATTGAAAATTGAAAATCCTAAAAACAAATTGGTTTGACTATAAAAACGTAAGCTAGTATGTGTCTTGTTTACTGTCACCTCAGGATCAAATACAATTTGATCTGATTTATTTTCAACAAATCTTTGAATATCCTTTCGTTTTTGGCAACGAAAGAATAACAGATTCATGAATTTGTTTTTTTGTGAGTAACCTTTTAGAACCAAATATTTAAAATAAACAGAATAATTTGATCATCCTTAAGAAACAGCAACAAGACATAAAATGTCAAGCGAAGAATCTAAAAATGTTCAAAATTAACAATTCAAAAGTTGAATTCCGCAAGCACACATCCAAATCAAGAGAGCTAAATAAATAATAGATTTTGAATTTTAAAAAAGCATGAATTTAAATGAGGATTAGAGGGAATTCAATAACTGTGAATGACAAAACTCTTTATAAAAATTTGCACTTAATCCATGCAATCATTATCACGAACACTTCAATCACTTATATTCCACTTGAATCAGTGCCAAAATGATCAAACCACCTACATTGCTGTTGGTCAGTGTTAAAAACATTTGTCAATTGTGAATGCTTGATTAGTATCACGAACATGTGATTCATTTTTCAAATACAATTGATGTTGATAGCTAGTATGACCAAAATTTAAATTGCGCACACAAATATACATGTACACGCACAGTATATCAATTAAATTATAAATAATAATATCAACAAATGGGTTGTTAGCGGCTACTATTTTAAAAACCACACATTAAAACGAATTAAAAAGTCAAGATACCAAAAATCTATTTATATATAAATATTTAAACAAATAATTTTAATTTTATATAAATATGATTTTATATAAAATTAGGAATTAAATTAGAATTAAAAATTTAATTTATTTAAAATATATCAAATGGATTAAGAACATAATAACACGTTTCTTGTATTATTCAAAATATTTGGTTCAAAATATGATTTTTTAAAATATATCTGCTGATTAGTATTTATTATAAAGCTAAATAATAAAATTAAAATAAAAAAATTAATATTTAATATATTAATCAAAAATAAGTATAATAAATAATATTTGCGTGTAAAAACAGATAAAGCCACTTGATATAAGCTGACAGTGTGTATGAATTATGGAAATAATCTGATCTACACTATATACATTCTAGACTGGATGAGCTATTAATCACTTTGATATTAAAGACGCCATAAAAGATATATTTTGGGTACTGATGGAAATAAAAAAATGAAAAAAATTGATGTCATTCATATGGTTTATTTATAATAATTTTCATCTAATATTTATTAGAATTATTGTGGATATCAGCATTTTCTATAAAATACATAATTTTAAATAAATAAGCAATTGAAAAATTAAATTAATTCTTAAATAAAATTCAACAAAGGTAAAACAAAAATTCTACTAAATTTCGGGATTCGGAAAATTTTTAATCTTTGTGTGAGTGACTCGCTACCGACATTAAGTGATTTTTTAATGTGTTCTATTTTTATTAATGTTACGCATATTACAAACCATCCAAAATGGTCCCAAGAACCAAGGAAAAACCCTAAAAAGGGTCAATACACACATCCCAAAATACACACATGCCATTAACCAATCATATTTGTTCTAATGTTAATCCATATTTAAAAGCTAAAAATCGACAGGTACATGTCTACAAACGGCAACAAGCTCAAATATCCGGCAATTGCACAATAGATGTAAGGAAAATCTCAAGTAAATCGATTCACAAACAAATTCAGCGAATTGAAAACACAGATTCGTGATATCAAGCACACACAGCGATGGGTCTATAAAAGAGGTTTAATTCCATTGATTCTTGCCAGTCTTTTTTGGTAGGTAATTTCATTGTTTAGCTTACGTGTGATTTCAGTAATCAGTCTTTTGATTACTCTTCATTTGGTTTTTGACTTTCGGGCGCTGATCCCATCTTGAATGATTGAGTGAATTGAGTTATTGTTATTATTGAGGCTTTGATTGTATTATTTTAGTTAATACAGATCTGCGGATTTAAATTGTTGTTTGATAGCACAACAATTGCGTAAAAAGAAACTGATCCTGTCAGAGTTACAATGGTTCACTTGAAATAACACTGATATATTCCGAATCCTAGTGCCACTAAATATGAGGAGAAAATTTGATGTGAATGACTGCTGAATGCTTTTGCTTTTATATTTTTTCAGATTTTTGGCGTATGTAGGAGTTATTACTCATTTTAGTTTTCTTGCGGCAATTCCTTCCTTTGCTATGGTCAATTGCGACTGAAATTCAAATTACAATGATTACGCTTACTGTTTAAATGTTGACTTGAACTAATCATGCTAACTAATTTATTTTCATGAATGCTTATTGCCGCTTAAAATGCAGTTTCATATTTGTGAACAATTTTAATATTTATTTATAATTATGTACTTTATTTATGAGTATTATATAATGTAGCTGTATATATTATACTGTATCTATATTTATAGGGAACAGAATCAATAAAATACAAAAATAGAAATAAAAAAAGACAGAGAAAGATAATCAAGAAAAATATACTTAAAAAATCCCAGTTGAAACACCACCATTATTATAATACGACCATTATTATTGCATCACTATTACGCCATTGTTATCATACTACAAGTGTAGCACATTATTGTCCAAGACTGATGCAATCAGTTCACAAAATATGACAAGAATGCATTGATAATTTTGAAGAAGCCAGAAAATCTTCACATGGACGTTTGCAATTGAGAAGATAATCAATCGACGGGGACTTCACTTATAAATACGATAAATCTAGTTGAAAAGAAAGAAATATTTAGTCACTGATATTATTATTTTTCTTTGACCCCAAGTAAATTTATTTTGTTAAAATGAATTTCCTAATGATTATTGTTATAATAAACTTCTATGGAGTCATCCTAACTTTAAATGGATTGGACCCAGTCCAACCATTCAATTAATTAAATCTGGTTATTGTTTCATCTAGCTAATTGTTACTCATAATTGTCATTTATTTCGATTGTAACATTAATTTGTATCTCTTATAATTTTATTTGGAGTTAACGCTTTATAATAATAATTTTATTTTTATATTTGTTGTTATCTCTAATGTGTTATATAAATTCTAAAATTCCTTATTCATAACATTTTTTATAAAAAACCCAAGACAACAACAAAACCCAAAACGACTCCAAGTAAGAAATGAGTGCAAATAAATATCCTAAAAAATAAACACTAATAAAATCCAAGTTAACATCGATAAAGACTTATTTTAAACTAATTTTCAAAACGTACAATGAATTAAAATAAGATCATGAACAAATACGTTTTTAATTATTTAATGATCTAATTATCATTTATAAATAAGCATGAATCGATAATTTTCTCATGAATTTCAAATGAAAATAATATTGTTCCTGTATTTGTTGCTCATATTTATTGAGTATAGAGGAGATTGTATAGAAATGGATGTAAAAATTCCGAATTATGCAATATCATATTGTACCAGTAGAATGAATTTCACCAATCGCTTTGGTTGTACATCAACAAAAAGCGAAGGAATCGTTATTGTTATTCGAACGATATTAGATTTTGAAAGATTGGTATCGAATCCCATAGATGAAATGATAATCATTGTTATGCCACCTTTCATATTCACCAATATTGGCTTAATGAATAAGATCAAGTATATATTGAAAATTGTTGGAATAATTGTCCTATCTCCGAAATGTGATTATCCTCCATTCAATCTCGAATATTTCACCGAATATCAACAATGTGAAGAAAATGAATATGTTTTCTGCAATCAGTCGGCTTCGGATTTATTTTACAAAGGATACTATTATTACAATTGGCTTATTCCCGTGATTTTGATTTCAGCGAAAGATCATTTTATTCAGGTAAGTATATCATATTCACTATTTATTGAAATTATCTTTTACTTTAATTTATTAATTTAATTTTTCACAAAATATTATGGATCAAGTTTATTATCGGTTGATTTTTTATCAAATCAGCTCTATATTTTCACCTCAACTCGCCCATCCATCAAATTCGTTATCAATGTTGATTGAATCTTCTATGTTTATTGCAATTGGTTGGAAGTTCTTAGCATCCTTCTGCCACCTGTGAAAGCGCCATTGTACTTAATACAATTTATTGCTATTTTCTTTATTGTTTGCTGTGCCATTAAGAATTTCTTCAAGATCTTGCTATTCTATTTCACCCAAGTCCCGAGAATCCAGACTATTATAGTGGATTTCGACTGGGTGTTTGGGTCTATTCTTTTTGACATCTTTCGAAGATCTGAGCACGCCTCCTAGTTTTTCTTTAATGGAGTAGGTTATTTTCGTTTATTCATGTTGGCAACTGTTGATAAAAGATTGTTGTGAGAATTTTGTAACAGCAGTCCAACATGGATATCAGTGTCCAGGATCCTATCTTCTCTTAATTATCTTTCCTCATTAGTTTTGAAACAATAATTGTAGTGTATATTTTTAACTCCTCAAATTTTTAACTTTTCAAATATGGAATGTGGTAACTCAAATTTTATATTAGCATATAATAGATATTTATGTCCGATGTTGTTTTTCCCTGGTACAGTCGGATCTTTTTTTGAATAACAAGGTTTCTGTACTAATTTTCTGCAAAGAGAATTTTGGACTTCTTTAGTTAATCTCTTCGATTGGCATTATTTTTCGTATAGTCCAGTGCAAGGTATTTGACATTTGAGTAATTTCACATTTCGGTCTTGTTTTTTATATAATTTTCCTCGAATTTGGCTTACTTTGACCAGGGATTAGCATGGGTTGATTTCGTAATGATTTAAAATTCCGCTGATGGTTTCTCAACTTCATGTGTGTTCGGTGACTTTCTGTACCATTGATCACTCCACTGAAGAACGGTTGCCTTGACGATTTAGTTACTACACAACATTGGGTATCGTGAGCAACTGTTTTCCTCTCTTCACTCTTTTCTTGTGTATGATGATAACATTGTTTGATTTGGTTTTTATGGTCGCTATGTTGATTCACAGCAGATAGGTGTTGTTGCCCCACTTTCAGGAATCTATTTTTGTTTGATTCTGATTCTGTAAGTTATTCTTTAGTCCACAAAATTCTTTATAGATTTTTTCTCATATGTTCTATTATTGTTGATATAGACGATGATTTCAATTTGGCACAATACGTGACTACATAACGACAAATACATAAAGATTGATCAATCCCAGTCATGATAAACCAATAAATACATGTAGAATCTTAAAAACCAGAACATCGAATAGAACACATACAACATGCGCAAACTTTTGACTATCAATTCCCAAACGATTATGATATATTATCAGTTGAAACCAATGGAAGAGATTGGAATGTATTTGATTTTATATCTATTATTATTACTATTATTATTAAATTATTTAATTATTAACTATAACTCTGATTAGCTATATCTGAAGATACATTTTTAGTTTGAAAACTCTTAATATTACTTTCACATCGAACATGCATACAAAACATAATTTATAATTGAATTGATTTACCTATGTTATTGGATCTCCAATTTATAAAATTATATATTTAGGAGAATATTATCGATTGCTTTGAAGCATATAATTTAATGCCAGACAAATCATCTAAATGCATGGTTAGCATTAAAAATTTCAACCCTTCGGAAAGAAACGTGGAGAGTTGTTTTCAAGAATGGAAATCTATCAGAAAATATTTTCAATTGGTGAGATTTTATCATTATAAATATCAATACTCGAAATTTATAAAGAGAATTTGTTTCGATTAAGATATTTAACATTTTATAAAGATAATAATTATTGTATGAAAAAGTAATTAAAGGAAAATTTTGTTGAAATATTATTTATTTAAAATGAATTATTGAATCTTGTAAATTAGTAAGGTAGATATCTAAATATAAAACAAGATAAAAAATTCTAAGCACAACTGCCGACACATGCATTTAGTTTCAATCCCTAGAATTTAGAAATCTATAAACAAATCAATAATGTCTAACTAGTTGATAGCTGAAGTTATTTCTTCAAGGTTTTGTATTGAATACGATTTTAAGACTTTCAACCAAAAATATATTTTATATGAATATTTAAACATTCTTCAGAATGAGTTTTAAAATTTAGTCATCGGATCTTTTAAAACATATTACATATAAGCATCAATTTTTTTTAAAAGTAATTGTTATAATTCTATAATCATCGCACTACTAAGTGTGATTGCGTTACTTTTAAAATTTTTGAAGGATAATGAGAAGGGCGTTGAATCCATCTGTCCGCCTAAAAGCCTTAAGAGCATTAACAGACATGTATTAAAAGCGCTTAACAGTTCAGGACGTAGTAATTGCATAACCATGTAATTGTCAACTGACGCCGGGTAAAGTAATAATTTATATAAGCACTCAGCAAACAAATGAAGGTGATCTGAGTGCATCTTTTAAAGGATGTCAAGCAGAAACATGAAGAAGTTGGATTACAAAACCCACTGAGTAAAGAAGACTAATCCAACGTCCAGTCGAATATTTAATAACTAATATCGATTTTGATATTTTCTAATACTTTTTACTCCTACTCGGTGGAGAAATTAATATATAGTTTTGTAGATTTTGAATAGGAATTTATATTAGCAGTCATACAAATATAAATAGTAGTATTTATGTCTATTATGATATCATGGATAGTTAAATTATTTAACTTTTCAGAACGATGATCAATTGTATTGTGAAGATATGAATGGTAAAAATATATACATCACATTTAACCCAGTGCCTTTGATATCTAAAAAATCAGTCATTCTTATTTATACGAAAATGGATACCATTTCAATGTTTGATACTGCCGCCTTCGGTACGGAAGAATTATATCCTACTTTATCCATGATGATTTACATGGCAAAATTATTGGAGATATTAGCTCAAGATGGTGTATGAGTTTGATATTGTTAATAATAAACATTATTATAAATATTATTAAT
>JBBMOY011689178.1:0-13567 GCA_037951405.1 Platydemus manokwari | reverse complement strand
AACGCAACGCAAAAATTGAAAATATTCATCTCGAAGAAATTTAAAATTAAACTCTTTAAATTGCTAATTTATATTTTTTTAAAATTTTCTAAAAGACCATTTCCAAATACAATAAGAACAAAAACTAAGCCAATAGAAACTATTAAATTTTATTAATTATTGATTTTTTTGAAATAAATACAAACACTTTACTACGACCTCTAAATCTGTTGTTCCATTATTTTATTTATTATCGATTGTGGTGTTTTATTTATAAAAATCATATGAGTATGACCATTCTAGATTTGAGATCTCTTACATTTGAAGCTGTATATTTCCCGAGATAACTGTTAAATACTTTAGAAATTCATTCATCCCAATTCACATTTATACAAATTCTTATTTATGCAAAGAATTATCAAATAAGTATAAATGAGTTCAAGAAATATTTATTTTTGCAATAATCTGGGGTTTAATGGATTTTCTAATAATAATAACAGCATTAATGCAATAACAATGTGATGGTGAAGGGAATTAAAATAAGTGGTGATTTGGTGGATTTAAATCAATAAGCTAACCTCAATGATTTAAATCTTAATTTATTTTATGTCCGTCAACGGTGAATGATTGGTATTTCCACCAAAAATATTACTCCAAACAGAAAATTAGGATGGGATTCTTATAAATAGGTTATCAAATAATAAACATAATAAAATGCGTATATTGATACGAAATTATACAATTTTAAATTACAAAAGATTTTAACAGGCGGAGTACAATGTCCTGAAGAATACAAACATTGGATGAGGGTCTAGGTGCCCCCTGCTCCGAATTAAAGTAAAGAAGCTAAGTGAGTTTAGACAAATTCTAACGACGTTAGAGATTGAAATATTATTGGTTTTCAACTAATTTCTTATTGGAGAATGGTGTAAAAGTAATGATCCAAACAAATACTACGAAAATTATCATATCTGATGTGCTACGAATGATCAATGAAATTCCGCAATTTGGTTGTAGAGGCAATGTATGATAATGATAAATTGTTGAAAAAATACTCGCTTCTGAATTCCGTTTTACAATTATCTATGCTTGTCATTAATGTATTGAATTATCACTGATATCTGCTTATATAGTCTCTGCCAGTGCAAGTTGGATGTATTCGCAGCGTCATAATTATTGCTGACTTAGTGAATTGGTGATATTGAATTATATTTAATTCACCACGGTTTTTCTTATAATTGCCATGACAACGTGCATTAATAATTTGTGTGAATCATTTTTATAATGATTCATGTCTGTCATGAGACCAAAAAATCTCAAGACAGCTGATATCAATTGATCAAGTCTCTCTGAATTTCTCATAAGCGAAATCATAACAAAAACAATGTGTACCATGATGCTCCAAAAATTTTATTGTTAATAGTTTTAAAATATTTAATGAAATAATAAATAAAAATGAAGAAAAAGTAAAATTTTATTATTAATTAAGTTATTCTTTTCCAGTTACTGGTCTGAGTTAAAAATTACGACAAATAAAATTGATTAAAGGCATAACAAAAGGCCCAAGATCAAAAAGCCGTATGCATTTCAAATTTTTATTTGGTGATGTTTCTTGAAGAATTCTTATTATAAATGACACCGGGTAGAAATAATCGGCGGGTATTGAGAAAAGAAAACTTTGTTTTAATTTTCTGAGTGTGGTCTAACAGAATCCACTTGTCTATGAAATTTTCAAAAATCTTCATTTCATGGTTTGACGACAGCTTGTAATAGCCCTTGTCTCATAGTCCAGTAAACAATGATGCAATTCTGTCAATCTTCTGAATCATAAGAATGGAAAATATCGATAAACAATATGGTTTGAAAGTGCATCCTTTTTAGAATTTTAGAAGACATTCAAACGGTAAATATTTTTGTTATTTGATTTTTACTTCTTTCGTAGATTTTATAGAATAAAAAATCCGCTGTCATCATTTATGAATGAAAGTTTTATAAATGAAATAATTTTGCCTGAGAAATATCATTTAATAAAAATAATGTGTTGTCTAAACAGAATCGAGGGAATAGTTGTGAAAAGCTCGTTCTTTATTAATATAAATACTTCAATGTTCTCCAGTGTGGTGTTGAGAATATTTTGTAGAAATTATCAAAATGAAAATAACTGATGTTTATGTTTTAAATAATTAAGAAAAGGAGAAAAAAAGAATGGACATTTTGACGATCAATATATGGATTCATGTGAAAGGTCCAATAAATTTAGAAATTGAAATATTCAGACATTAATTATGAATTCTTTTCAATATGAATGTGTAATCTTATATCACGTGGAAAATTTGAAAAAATAAATTATTGATTTTTAAACGTCACAAATTATATATACCAATAGAATTTTATTATAAAATTAATTATTATTATCGGTAATGATAGTGATTATTATTATTAAATAATATATTAAAATTATAATTTAAAATATCTTATAAATGCAACAATATTTAAAAAATTAAATTAAAATAATTAATTCTAAAATTAAATAAAATTTTAAATTAATTTAAATTTTAAAAATTAATTTAAAGCCCTATATTTTCGGAATTAAATTATATTTAATTATTTATTAATTTAAATTTATAAATTTAAAATCCACTTTATTGCTTACTTTCACATTTTTTTAAAATTTAATCAATAAATTAATTAAAACAACACAGTTATTTAGAAAGAAATTATGCCTTGTTTTAATTAAAGAATTTTAGTTTATAATAATTTATATTGATTATCGAACAACAACATTAATGTTGACACCTCAATATATCTTTAAATAATCTGTGATTATAATATATTTTTAATAAGAATGGTTTTATTTATAAAATAATTTTTATCCAACATTAATTTTTATATTTTACAAATTAATTTTAATTGTTTTGATAAACAGCCATTTTATGTTTTGAGAGATTTTAATATTTTTAATTATTATAATTAAATAATATTTAAAATAATTATTTAAAAATAAATATTTGTTTAAATTATAGTTTATTTATCATATTATTTAATTAAAACAAAATATCGATATGGCCAGAACTAAACAAACTGCTCGAAAATCCACTGGAGGCATTGCTCCAAGAAAACAAATTTCAGCCAAAGCTGCACGAAAAGCTGCTCCGACAGTTGGCGGCGTGAAAAAGGTTCATCGATTCAAACCCGGAACAGTTGCTTTGAGAGAAATACGAAAATATCAGAAATCCACAGAATTATTGATCAGAAAATTACCTTTTCAGAGATTGGTTAAAGAAATTGCTTTGAGTTTTTGTGCTGATTTGAGATTTCAATCTGCAACAATCGGTGCTTTACAAGTAATGAATAATATAATATCGATAAATCAATCAATAATTATTTATAATAGGAAGCCAGTGAAGCATATTTGGTGGGTTTGATGGAAGATACAAATCTATGTGCTCTCCATGCTAAACGTGTTACAATAATGCCAAAAGATATGCAATTGGCTCGAAGAATCCGTGGAGAAAGACAATGAATGTTTTGATAAAATCTTGTTAAGCAGTAGATGAATTTGATGAGAAACTCAATGAAAATGTGATTGTTTATTTAATAAATTATTAATTTATTTCTAATTTATTTTGTAATTAATTATGGTTTTGCTTATTTTACAAATGTGATTAAATCAATGTTTTCGATAAACGATTTTTAATAAAATGTTGAGGTCCAAAAGAATTGATTTTTATAATTTACTTTTTATTGAATCACACGAATCAGTAGGTACAACTCCTAGATTCAACAAAATACTCCATAAATCAATACATATAAACGGCATAAGACTTGTGTTTCCAACATGCTCTTCGTCTTCTTATAAGTGGACTTCTTATAAGTGCAACTTCTCCATCATGTTTAGATTTAATCTTCACTATCTCAAATCAGTATTGGATGTGATGATTTTGTAAGCTCTAGATTGGTTAATCCCTATAATGTGTGTTACTTTGTAGTTTTGTTGTTTTTTCAAATTAGAATTTACCATTTAAGTACTTCTTCATTGGTTTAATGGTTGCGCAGGCATGGAAACGATTAAAGCGCTAAAGAGTGTCAATGTGTAAATTTTATGTTCCGTTTTTTTCTATTTCCATTTCTCGAAGACGTAATTTGAAGATTAAAGTAAAACATAAGTTTCAAAATTGGCAAGGTTTTGTCACTTTGATTGCGACTGTAAGTTTTGAATAAATATACAATGGCTAAATTTCAATAAATGTTTACGTATTATGTTGTTAACTATGATAATAAATTAACCAATAGAGATCATGCTATTTCAGAATGTTTTCAAGAATAAATCTCTGAAAACATAATGAAGGATAAAGATAAAATATATTATAAATATACAACAATAAAATTATGATAGAGCAAGTTCTACAATTGTTCACTCGCCTGTAAGTTGGGATTTCAGCTCCAAAGATAATTTTCAGATAACGCTGCTTAGTCAAAGTATTGGAATTGTATCGAGCTACAATATTGTCAAATTTATGCAAAATATGCTATTATAAATAAGATTTTACAATAAATAAAATTATTTCGAAAACGTCCTGCAATGGGGAGGGGCAATCACAGTATATGAATTTGATGAGAAACTCAATGAAAATGTTATTGTTTATTTAATAAATTATTAATTTATTTTTAAATTATTTTGTAATGAATTATGGTTTTACTTATTTCAGAAATACGATTAAATTGCTGTTGTCGATAAAATTTTTTTTTCTATTTTCGATGAAGAAATAAATATTTTATAACTTCATTTCAATCGATACATTTTTTTTATCCACAAATATAAATATAAATTTATTTTCCCTTTATAAATCGTAAAGAATCACTTGCCACGATCACTAGATATTATCTACAGATGAATTGACATCTTAAATATGCCATCCCTGTATAGACATCCCTATTTGCTCTGTAATTTGATCTGCACATTTTTCAAAGCATAAGTTTATATTTTGTTTGAAAGACTGATTTATAAAATATTAAGGCAAATGTGGGCTATTTATAAATTTTGTGAATCATTTATTTGTTTTCATTTTCTATTTATATTTCCCATTAATGGTTGATTGGTTTTTAGTAATACTCAAATTTCCAAAATACCGATTTTACAAAACTTAGCTAATTCATATATATAGTTGCAGAAATGCACAGAAAGTTATTTGGAAACCAATATTATGAAAAATATTTTTCCAAATTCTTATCAATTATTTCACCTCATTTAAACAAATCAAATAAATTTAGATCATAATTTAAGTCAGTTAGTTGATGGTAAATCTCATCTAATCACAGGTTTTGAAGTAATTTTATGTCAAGAATTCAATAATATTGTCATCTATAATTCGAAGGTTGAACAATATTTAAGAGCTCATAGGAAATCCTATTTCACAAACATATATTATTATTATATATTGTGTTTAGAAACTGATTTGGGCTCGTTTATCTTGGAAATACATCTTAATTTATTAATAAAGTTTTATTAAATATTAAATCTTAATTTATTGTTTTCATCGAGAACTTGTCTGCTGAAATCCCATTCTGTGCGTCTGGGATGGGATTATATTTATTTAAATAAATAAATCAACAATTTACACTCCTTGGTAAAATGCAGGAACAGCTCTTTAATAATTATCCGTGGAATGGTTTGTAAAACAAGTAGATATTTTCAATTTTAAGAAAGATGAAACCATATAGACAAAGAATAAATTGATTCTCCAACCAATTAAGAGATTTCAAAAAATTAACAGTTTTTATTAGAATTCGAACATTTAATGCAAACAACAATTACTAAATAATATGGCTGTTGAAATTAATGATGAAATAATCTGGTGAAAAGATTCTTGATTGAAACGATTTAATAAAACAATTTTGTTTTAATCGGTTATCACATCTTTGATAAAATAAAAGTTGCTAACCCACAGAGTGGCTCAAACATTATAATATTTAATACTAATATATTTGTTGATATCGTGTCATTTATCTATGGAAACCGGTTTTATGAAGCAAGCTTTTAAAACGAACTGAAAAATATCGCTGCCAAAAATGATTTTTGATATCAAACAACTAAAATTCTTCTTAAGTACTTAAATAAAAAATTCAAAATGTTTTTAAAGAATTTAATTAAATAAACTATATAGATTTTTGCAATACACTCAACAAACTTAAAATTTCATTTAGGACCTCTTTTCTTAACTTTAACCAAAGCTTGTTTATAGACATTAATATACACGGAATTGAGTATGTATTTTAAAAACCAGTAATTTTGTGGATAAATTCTGTATTAACCAGCATCAATTAAAACACAGAACGAAGTAAAACCTTATGACCTTCGATAAATATTTCAAAATGTATAACAAACGATAAATTTGAGATAGATAGCTTAAAGATGATGCCGATTAAAACGTTACCGAAATGCTTTGAAGTGAAATTATTAATTTCGATAAAAAATATTTTATCAATTTTTTATCCGGAGATACACAGGCGAATGATATTTCATGATATAACGCAATTATAAATTATTCGATTAATAATATTAGACTGTAATCAATGAGTGGATACGATATGAGAAAGAGATTTTAAATATCAGTTCTAACTTATTGATGGGTGGAATATGATAGTTAATATAACAATCAAAAAAGCAGAGAGGAGAATTTTATTCAAAATCCTCTCTCGAATTCTAATAATTTAACATATCATTTAAACACAAATTCTTAAAAATTTAAATTTACTTTTTGTACTTTTAATTTATTGATTTTAGTGAAGATTTATAATTGACAGCTTATTAAGTTTGTTCGATAATTATAAATTGGTATCCAGCACTGGTTAAATATAAATAAACACGAGACTCACAAGTAATAAGATTGATTAAGAAAGAAAGACAAGGAATTAAATCACCTATTAAAGATAAGAACAGATTTCTTGGCTGGAGAAAGACTGAAGCAGAAGAATCGATAATTTTAAGGAATTCTTGATTAAATAATATTTATACTTGAATGTTTTCCAGTCTGGCGCTAAAATGATTTGTAATAATTATCGGTATAGAATTGAATGATGTTTTTATTCCAAATAAATTTGGGAAAACACTGAACAATCAAAACGCCATCTAAATGATGACATTTGTGAACCATCAGGTTTACTAACTATCAATTATCGAATGGTTCGATTTTTAAAAATTTGCGGAAATTAACGATATGAATTGAGTGTTTTGTCTTTGATGTATTAAAGGAAAATAATGTTATTGTTGTATAAAAGTATAATCGGTCAAAGAAAACAATGAAATAACTTTTATTAACCAGAAAATAATTTGGTAATTTTTATTTTGTTTATTTGACAAATTGTATTTGCACTTTAGTGAAATTGTATTGATTTTATGGGAGATGAGCTTTGAAGCTCATCCATTTGAAGCTCATTTATTTATTTTCAAACTTTATTTGTAAATAATTATATTAAATATTATTTAATTATAATAATAAAAATATTGATTAAAATCACTGATAAGATATTATGGGTGTTTACAAATAAATGAAAAATAATTTGAAAAAGATAAAAATTAATGTTGGGCAAAAATTATTTTATAATTAAAACAATTCTTATCAAAGAAATTGTTATTGTTAGTAGCGGCTACTTCGCTTGTAATTGATGTTTCAACAAAAGACGCCATTATTACGATTTTCTTAAAATTTATTTAATTACAACACTTAATACATTTTTTTAAACAAATTATAATTTCAGAAAGTTTCAGTATCAATCTTAATCAGGTATATATATAACAAAATTAAAATAACTTTAAATTATCTTATTTTATATAATAAATATTAAAACACTATTTTTAAAACTTATTATCTTATTTATAATTTAAAAGAATTTTCTTTAAAGCCATTATTTAAAAAAATGATTTTAAAATCACTTAAAATTTAAATTATTTTGAAATTTTAAAATTATTATCATTTAATTAAAATGAATGCTCAGACCCCTTTCCAATTTGTTGATCCGATCATCGTTTTTAGCGATGTTTTTTAGTTTGGGAGAGCTCGTCTGTATTGTGTTTTCTTCGTTATATTTTTCTTTTGGCGAAGTTAAGTTCTTCGATGTTTTATCCAGATCAGATTCAGTTGTAGGTTTTACATTTTATTACGGCAAAGGTAATTGATAATTCGGTATAACTTAGTTTTTAATTTACTTGTGATTTGTCGATATCTCTCTTTTTTGTATTCTTCCTTAGCTTTCCTCTTTGCTAATGTTTCAGCTGACACTGTGGGACAAATTGTGCTTTCACTTGCTTGCATGAGATTTTATATGTTGATATTGGATTTCTGGTATTTTGTTGGGTCAATTTTAATGACTATTAGTGTGATTTCTATTGTCATCGACTGATTTAAAATGTTAAACATTTGGTTTTCTAATCTTTGGTATCTTTGACTCTTGATTTGTTTCATGCATTTTTATTTTGTGCATTTTTTGAGTAATATCTAGCTTGTCTTTGGCCATTTTGAGAAATGAGGTTGGTCTGCGGTTTTTTAATTTTGACCTATTTCTATTACATGATTATATGAGGGTTAAAGTCATTTCTACTTTTCCTATCATTTTGCTGTCCAGATCTTGTGGAATTCTATTTTTGCATTTTTTGAGAAGGTTGACATTAGCTAGTTTTATTGGGTGGCCATGATAACGGCTATGTTAATTCGTAAGATCTTCTTTCAAAAAGTCTAAAGGACTAAAAAGCCTTCTTGCTCATGTTTTATAAATTTGTAATTATTAAAATAATCATCAAATTTACAAAAATTTTCTGAATTTTTCAAAGAATCAATTTTAATTTTAATAATAAATTCTTTATTTCATTCTTCAGCATGTTTTTATAAAATTATTTATGAAATTCTCCACCTTGTTCCATTCCTTAAAAGGTCTTCTTGCTTCACATTATTTAATACTCACAATTCATAACACAAATATTCAGTACATCTGTAAAATATTATTATCAATGCTGATCACAGGAATTCTTAAAGAAACTTTAAATATTATTTTATATTCCTGTTGATCACAAATTCTCCCTGAATTCTCATAAAAATGTATGAGTTCATTTAAAGATCCTACAATAATCAAAATTATACATTAATACATGCAACTGCTGTCTTATTAACAAACTATCAAATGTCTCAATATCCAACATTAAATTATTTTAGTACATTTAAAATATTATTATCTTATAGCAATATTATTAATATAAAGTTTACAGTAATAAAATTATTAATACCAATCGCTGAAATATTTTAAAAAAAACTTTAAAAAAATTCCATTTCTTACGTTTCTTTAGAAACGTAAAATTTCAACAGCTTCAGTTTGCAATGTTAGATCAAAGCCAATTTCATTTATAATAATCAATAAAATTTTACTGATTTTTCTATGAATTCATTTGATTAATAATGTGATTTTTCAAATTCCTTTTTTTCTTGATTAATAAATTTAATACTATTAGCAGGAACGAATTTATTATTATTTCGGCATTTGTCAATAATCAAGACTAATATTAGTTTATCCTATTAGTTTCACTATAACGCTAATATATCTCCCAACGATAGTAGTAAGCACCATCAGTTTTTTAGACCACGCCTTTCAAATTACAAATTTTTATTTTCCCTTCTTGATAAATATATAAAAATTATTTATTATTTCTATATAAGATATGCGGACTAGATTTTACAAATCAAATTCTCATAACATTGGTTTTTTCCCAATTATTTAGACTGAGATACTTCGTTCTAATGTTGGTGATGAAGTAATAATAAATATCAATGACGAGGAAGTTGTTAACCAGATGCACGAACACCATGGCGTATCGAATTGCGATATGAATGAAGTAAATATAAATGATAACAGATAAATGATAATTGTGAAAGTGATTTTCGACTAGGTGATATTAACTGAACTTAAATTGGTTATAATAATGTGATTGCAGATAGAAATGACATAATTTATGAACTGTCTATCATATCGAGTGTTGTTTACGCTTTTAATTTAGCTATCTCTTATAACAATCTATCTATCTTTAAAGGTTTGCGAGCTTTTTTTTAATTAGTCAGTCATTTTCTTGTCACGATTACATTGTTTCTTTTATGTCTTTCTTCCACTAATCGCTAACCGCCATTTTTATTATTTTATTTAAATAAGTAATTTTAAAATTTGAAAATGGTTTTAAAATGTCATTTTATTTTCTCTTTAATATTATTTTAGCAATTGCGTCATTATGTAATTAATAATTATTTGATAAAAATTACTCGTAGTCATTGATGATTTTATAACTCAGTGTGTACAAAGACATTCCGGTGACATGTATGAAAATGGTAAGAAAATAGCCTGAAACATTTTATTAAAGCAGTCTCTCATTCCTAGATGGTCAAAGTGTTTTCGATTACAGTGCTCTCCATTTAGCAGTCCTTTTTATTCAACTAGACGATTGCATTGCACTCATCAATGATGGTGCTAATATCAATGCTCTGGATCACAAGAAGAGGACTCCACTCATGCTGGCTGCTCGTTTTGGCTTCGAAGAAATTCTTGCTTTTCTTATCCAGTCCAAAGGAGTCAATATTCATCTTGCTGTATTTTATTGATATATCTTGTATTTTATTTTTAAATCATGTTATTTTTTGCTTTTAATTGAATTGATTTATGAATTCCGATTTTGAATTTCAAGATATTAGTGATTTATTTTACTGACATTATCAATCTTGATCTTATTAGTATTGATATATCGATGGTGATATTGATTGCATGATGAATAATTTCAAAATATTTGACCGACAAGTCAAGCTAAAATGTTTTGGTTGAAAATAAAACTTGAAATTTATTAATTAAAAATTAACAATTTGAATAGCTTTTATCATGATGTTAAACACAAATCAGATTAAATTAAATTACTTAGTTTAATAATGTGTTACAAATATTGTAATGATAAATGATATATTTTATGAATACAATGTATGTCATGTAGAACTACAATGGAAACACAGCTCTACATCTGGCTATATTTGCTCATCAAATCAAGTCAGTCGAAATATTATTGAATTCTGGGGCCAATATTCGCACAGTCAATAAAAAATGTTATAATGCTTGTCATGTGGCAGCTTTAACAGGGAATGAAAAGTATTTATTTATTATTGGTGTAATGTGGTTTGTGTAATTATGGTCACAACACACCTAATCACAACTATCATTACTGCATTTCTGATTATAAAATCGATCATATCTCAAATCAATGGTTGCTATGTGCAAAATAATAGAATAGTTTGTATTGAAATATTGTCATTTATTGACATCATATGACTCTTAAATAGACCAACATCAGGTTCTGTTTTATACAATAATGAGAGCGGATATCATTTCTGAAAACAATTTCGCAATTCAATTAAAATTATTTCTGGAACCATTTATTTATTTTAATCAATAACGGAATTGGAAATTTTAAACATATTTGACACCAACTAATGATTATATTTAGACCGTTAATAATAATAATAATATTTATTAAATACATTTTAATATATTACTAGATTATTATAATGATACACTTGTTACTTTCTTATTAATATGCCCTTACATGTGACCAAGATGGTCAAATTGATACTGCCGAACCTATTCAATATGATCACAGCTTGATATGAACATCTCAATCAAAACTTGTTAATAAATATAATCAAATGAAATCTTAAAATTTCATGTTGGAATGATATCAGAATATCAAATAGAAAAGAATGTTGCGTTTACAAAGCGGGTTACGAAATTGACGAGAGGTTCCAGATGCCCATATAAGGACATAATAATATCAAGAGCGATATATTGAAACGAAAAGCGTTATAAACATCAGAGAATTGTGAAAATAATTATTTTAAAGATTCAATTGACTGGCTTAAATACTTTCTTTCGAGACATTTGATATCGACTAAATTGATTTTCGGAGAATAAAAAGAGGAAGATGAAAGGTTTGTTCTGATACTTAAAGAATTATATAAAGATAAGTTGAAAGAATGTTGTAAGGCACTACTATTTTCTAAAGCAAGAATTGAAAACGAACTTAAAAGTGACGACATATTAAAATTACAAATCAAATTTAATTACAATTATATTATAATTGCGGTTATTCAAACCAATCAATATTTTATAAAATCTGAACTGATATATGAAAATTTCAATTCATTAAAAATTATCACAGATATTAGATAGACATGTTTGCTATTGTGTCGAATCTGGACTTCTGAGAAATGTTCATTGAATAGAACATAGACACGTGGAATACAAAATATTTCGACGATGCTGATAATCTATCAATATTTTGTCAAGAATTGAATAAAAGTATTAAAGAAGATTGAAGAAAATCGTTATTATCTCTAGATAACGTGCCACCTCAACAAAAGGACTTAATTTTTATCAACTAAATGCATCATCTATTATTCAATTTCTAGATCAAGATGTTGTACGTCTTTGACGATTATAATAAGACGTGCTTAAATACAACGTCAGACTTTGATTTATATTTCGTTCCTTTTTGGCCTTAACATTGACTGTAATGAAATTCTGCAAAAGTAAAACGGATTTGCATCTTAGAACCCTTGTTTAAGCACTTCAAATATTTGCATACCTGCACAACCATATATGCATAGCAACCAACCAATCACAGCGGATCTAGATAGTAAACAATATTTGGAAAAGAGGACATAGCCACATGGCAACACATAAATAGGGATTGGCCAATCTCACTCATAGACAAACTAATAAGATTAATAGAAACATGGAAAAGCAAAGATCGAATCAAAATGTTATAAAACATGACAAAAAATTAATATTAATCCAATATAAATATCAAAGTAAAGATGGCCAACGACCTATAAGAAGCCAGATCTTTGTTATGTTTTTGAGTAGTACGAGTATTAATGTATTATTGCAAGTCGTACCGATAAATAAAGTTTGAGTTTTAGAGTCAGTCATTATTCAATTTTTCAGAAGAAGAACCCAACACTTGTTATCATTGGCTCGCAGGTATTTAGCATCACGATTTTAATAAAACAACCGAATGGCTGATTCTGAAATATCTCATTTTTTAAATAAAACAAAACTATTCTTGTACAAAAATCTACTTTATCTATTATAAGCAAGTGTTTATCCATTAGAAAGAAAGTAAATCTATGAAACCTGCCATTACATTAGCCCAATTGATGTTGAAATTGGTCTGAATTTTCTTTTTTCTAACAAATAAATTTAAATCTATCAATGACATTCAATATTTGATAACATAATTCATCAGAAATAGTTGTACCTCAGTCACATTAAGGGCATGGTTATATATTTATGATATCAGTTCAAGCATGTATAATTGGAAGTCGAAATTTTTAAAAATAGTTTTGTTATAATTGTAAAGGGGATTCGTAAATGGAAATGTGAATGTGGTATGTATGATGTGTGTGTTTGTTGATTGCATATTGATTAGTGATTGCGCAATTGTCAGTTGCTACAATCCAATAAACCTCCCAAGATGTTATTACATCACTAATAATAAAATGATGTATATAAC
>JBBMOY011689177.1:0-15573 GCA_037951405.1 Platydemus manokwari | reverse complement strand
ATTTCTTTCATTACTAGCAAACAATTTGATAAAATTACTCCTGATTTAATGAATTTTGTTCAACTAGTAGTGAAAACGGTTCAAAGTAAATTGCCAGTGGATAATAAATCATTGCCAAAAGGTAATAAGGAATTACCTCGAATTATCAATATTGTCGAATTTTTGAAAATTATGCCTCTGGAAAATATACTCAAGCATATACCACAACCTAATAGACAACAAGTTATTCAAAAATTCAAATCCATTATTCATTTGATGACAATAAAACAATACCATCAAATTACTCCTGATCTAATCAAATTTATCACTGCTACCATTGACAAAGTTAAATATAAACTTCCAAATCCAACGATTATTGATTATTTGATGAAAATACCAATCGACAAAATTACTCATCAATTCCCACAACATAAAAGACTCGAAGTTACGAATAAAATCAAAACAATTATTTCTTTCATTACTAGCAAACAATTTGATAAAATTACTCCTGATTTAATGAATTTTGTTCAACTAGTAGTGAAAACAGTCCAAAGTAAATTGCCAGCAATTACAGATAAAGAGAAAGGGAATGTTTCTGGTTATCAATCGAAGAATAATGGTGGTCTACTTAAGGAATATGTTCACATTGTCAAACTTTTGGAACAAATGAAATGGGTTCAATTTCTTAAATATTTTCATTCTACTTCAAGAGTTGAAGTCTCAGAGAAAATCCAGAAATATATTAATTTGGTTAAAAAACAAGATATCAAAAATTTGGATATTCCACTTTTAAAATTTATTAAGAAAGTTCTTCGAAATTTCAAGAGACTTGCTAATATAAAGGCCCCTCCAAAATTACCAAATAATAGCAACAAAGATATTTTAGTGAAATTATCATTGCAATACAGAAATCTTTTGAAACAAATTAATTGGAATGCACTTGCTAAATATATAGATGAAACTAAGAGAGCTGTGATGATGAAAAAGATAAAAGAATTTATTGGTTTTGTTGAAACTAAAAAGTATGATAAAATTAATTTAGATTATTTGAAATGGTTAAATGATATTATTTTCAACTTACAAAAATTAAAGATTGCTAACGTTCCCCAAACATCAACAGAAATTATTAATTCATTGCAATTTAGTCTTCCAAGTAATTGGGTTGAACTTATCAAACGAGTATCCGGAATCGATCAAAGCTTGTGGATTGAAAGAATTAGAAAAGTAATGTCAAAATCAAATGGTAAACCAATCGTCATTGAATTCGATTGGGTTTATGAAATACAAAATATTATCGATTTGATTAATAAAGAAAATTTAAAAATTAAGAAATTAAACGCATTAGATGGAAAATTATTATCTACTTTGATAGAAAAAGTGAAACTATTAAAACAATTTCAATGGGAAACTTTAATGATGTATATCGGAGAAAATATTCGGCAACAATTAAGACAACAAATAAAAGAAATAGTAAGATTTGTTGATGATAAGCAATTTGACGAACTGGATAAAGGAAGTTATAATTGGTTTCTACAAGTATTTGATAATCTCTCAAAAATAAATGGCTTCATTAAAAAAGGCTACAAATTTAATTCCCAAACAAAAGTATGGGAAAAGCATGTTGTGAAAACCGGTGGAACTAGAAATATCATAACCAATTTCGATACAAAGACAAAATCAGAATTAAAAGAAAAAATTAAATTGTTGAAAGTTTATCAATGGAAAAATTTCTTGCAGTATATTGATGTAAAAAGTCGTCAAAATATAAAAGATAATTTACAAATGATAATAACAGCAGTAGATAATAATCAGTTTGATAAAATTGATATGACTTACCTTAATTGGTTTATGCAAACATTCACAACATTATCTAAAATAAATGGCTTTATTAAGAACGGTTACAAGTACAATCTTGAAACGAAAATATGGGAAAAGCGCGTTGTAGAAAGTAGTGGAAATGAAATTTCCAATACCAACTTCGATGTAAAGACAAAAGCAGAATTTAAACAAAAAGTTAAATTATTGAAACATTATCAGTGGACAAATCTTTTACAATACATCGATGAAGGAAGTCGTCAAAATATAAAGGATAATATCCAAATGATAATAACAGCAGTAGATAATAATCAGTTTGATAAAATTGACACGGCTTTCATAAATTGGTTTGTACAAACATTTGATACGTTTTCTAAAATGAATAAGCTCATTAAAAGCGGATACACATATAATTCAGGAACTAAAATGTGGGAAAAGAAAAATTTCCGAATGAAAAGAGCTATAAATGTACAATTCTCAGCACATGTCAATAAAGCATCTTATATTGTCGGTGAAGTAACAAAACGTTTAGGTGGAAGATTGAACATTATTAGTGGATCGAAATACAAAATTGGGAAAACATTAAGTTTACTTGGTAGTGCTATAAATTTACTTAATGGTATTGATGCGAAATCTTTAATCAGGCTTAATTCTAGGTAAATTAGATTTGCATTAATTCTAGTTTTATTTTATTTGATTAGGATACGCCCTTCAGTTTTACGACCGTTTCACTTCTGTTCTTATGTTCGAAAAGACAATAACGGATTTATTACAAAATTTACGAACTGTGGAATACGTCAACAATTCATTTGTAAAAAACAAATGAATTAATGAAAATTCAATAAATTGAGTTTTGTCTCTATTTGATATTTATTGATATGACATTACTGTTTTTGATAAATAACATTTCTAGTCATTAGATTATTAGTAGGTTTACAAAGAAATGAATAAGGTTTCTTTTTGATGCTATAAATAAACTGATTCGTATGCTCCTCAATATATATCTTCGAAATCGTAATGAAATAGCAACACATTTCTACACATACATAATTATTAATATAATGGTTTGCACACACACACACGTATATATATTAATAGAGAAAATATATACGCAATGGAATCAATGTGGTGATTTGTTCTTCGGTTTTACCAATTATAAAATTTTTCTTAAATTATTCTTAAAATAAAATTACCTGATTGCAGAATAGTAAAGGTAATTTACGTTTTTTGTATAAGTATTTTTTCATAAATTAATTCAATTCTCATGACGACAAATTTGAAAATTATTTTTCAAATTCAAGCCATCATATTTTAATCATAAATTTACTTATCTTTTCCATCTGCTTGAACTTCCAATAAGTCACTTAAATGAAGCATCGGACATTGAACTTATTGTTGTATTGTTCTTTTATGGTTTTGATATATCTTATCTTTAAAAAAAATAAAAAATTTACACAGCAATTATCTTATTTACCTTTTCAACAATCATAATATAGTCTAAATAACTATCATATCAACTCAGGTTAAGAATAAAACTCTGTTCAGATAAATAACAGTTCGACAGATTCAAACTTTGATCATTACATTAAATTTTAGATAAATTTTAAATGTGGTCTTCAATAAAACATAAATCTCAGTTTTAAACTTTGAAATAATAAATATATATTTTTACCAGCAGTATTCCAGTAGTCGATTGAAAAGTTATTGAATGACTCATCATCTTATTTTAATCACTACATCAAGAATATCTTCAGTTGTAGATTTCATATCGTAATCATTATTCAATATGTCGGTATTTGTTTAAATTTCGAAATTTCGTTGTATGGAAGAAACCATATATCCTTCTCTTTAAACCTTTAAATTATTTCATTGTTCAGTGATATTAATTCAATAATCCTATCTAACCATCTTTGAAATTTAGATTTGAGTTTTCATTTAATGCCTTGAAAATATCATTAACGTTTATCATAAATTTTGAATTTAAGCAAATCTATATGTAAGTTAGGAAATATTGATCCAAAAATTAAATAAAATCATCAATATTAGAGGTAAGTACTTGAGTTAATTAAAATTAATAAGATAATATTTATTAAATGAGATGCCTAGATTTGAATAACATTGACTCGCAATTGTTTTCGTTGTATGTAAATATCTAGAAATGGTTTTATTGTTGGGGTTCTTGTAGATGTGCTGACAAATGTGACAAATATCCTGTGTAATTATGACAATATTTTGTTTATTCTGTGTATTAAAGTATTCTATGTGTAGTAATTTATAATTTTATTATTGTGTTGTAATTAAAATTTATTTAATTAAGTTTCAGCTGGTGAAAATTGTTACGATTGTGACGAAATTTAATTTTTATGAAGAGCTGAAAATTGAAACATTTAGTTGTTATTGCACGAAGCAACTATTTTGTTTAGTTTATGGCATTGTAGCTATATATTTTTATGTTGTAACAATAATTTTAATGTCATGTTAAAATCCTACATTTCTGGAAAATATATATGTATTATTATGTAATATTTTATTACGGTATTTATTTAAAATAAAATGTATTTTATATATAAACTGATTAATATAATGGCAACAAAGATAACTTCGGAAAAAATTAAAGAAACTTCATGAATTAAAGAGGAAGCATTTTTCTAAAAATTGTACCCAATTATTTTATTCGGGGAGATTAAATAGCGCCGACAAAACATATATATAGGAGTTGAAATAATCACAACTCGGTCATTTTACAGAAACCATTATGTTGAATTACGTGAAGTCAATTTAACATTAAGAAGAATACTTGAAGATAAGGATACATATTTGCCATAGAAGCCTACCGATATATGCCTTTTGATTTTTGTTCAAAGTAATTATATTGATTGTGTTCTTGTCAGGATATTAAGTGAGTTCGATTGATACTGTAAACTGATAATCGATATTATATATTGTACCGTCGTATCATCAAATTATAGAGCTTTATCTCACCATAAACTCTTATGGGTAAAGGTTCTACTTCTTGAGTTAAAGTTAGAAACCGTTCTTTTCCAGAAGTTGTAGGTGTTATCGTCTAGGTTCATTATTTCGTCGTATAGTGTAGTTTTAACCAAACAATTTGACTATAATTTTATGTTTGGTGTATATTTCGTAATTAATAAACACTACTGTATCAATTGTTTGTTGAGTTGTTGATTAGATAGGATATAGGTATAGGACATTAAAATTTGAGACTGATAGTTATAAAATATAGCATTTGGATCATTGCTGCTTACTATCTCCATATAGTATTGATAGCGAGATGAAGATAGAAGATTATAAAATAGGGTTTATAGAGTGTACCTTAAGGGGTTGATCGGAGCTCACAGAGACTTGTCAGAACGGCATTGATCCACAATAAAACATAGTATATAGAGACTGATAATAAAAATTAGCAAGCAACCCCATAACAAGTCATTAGAATAACATTATTTTAGTAATTAACATCGACATAACTGTTTAAATTTCTCATTAAAACTATGTATCATTAAGTTCGATTTATCTTTTCTATTCCTTCATTCATTTTACCTTAAGTAATTAGATTGTAAACAATTTATAAAAAATGAAAATGAGTATGATATTTTGAATGTATCATCGTTTCAAAATAGATTCATTAAAAATTAAAATGATTTTAAATGAGTATTTTTATTATAAAAGAATTGTTTTTTACTAAGCTGATGAAAATTGCAAATCGATAAACTGGTTTGACATTCATTTTTAGTCACCAGAACCAGTCAGGACTTTTAATTGATGATACCACGATTCACCAACTGGCAGATTCGAGTTGTAATCTGGTTTTGTCTTCATTTTGGCGTACTACTTATTAATATCAACATCTTTAGCCAATGACAATTTAATAATATTTTCAAAAACTGTTTATCAAGAAGAATATCAAATCATTTGTCACGGATTTAAAAAAAGATTATCAAAAGAAAGAATAACACAAATATCCAATGAATGAGATTATTTTGATAAAGATATAACTATTAGACAAGATTCTGGAAACTCTATTATGAATCTTAAAATGAAAACTAAATACGGAAGGAAAAATATAAAATTCATTACTTTAGGATCACTATTAGGATTTGATAATAGTAAGGCTTTACTCATTTAATTGAAAATAAAATAAATATTTCTGATTTTATATTAACAAATGTGAATGCCCAATAACTGATAAAATTTATCTGGAGAAAGTAGTCCCTTCTACTTATTTATATATTAAAGAAGTAAATCAAGTAGGCTTTTTCCAAGACGATATAATTATTTTGGGTCAATTAGTTTTGTTGATGATAGTTTAGAAGAGAGAGATAAAGATGCAGTTGTTACTTATTTTATTGTGTTATCACTGCAAATGTTACTCAAATAGGTATTAGGGGCGGACCGGATCACTTTTTTATTCACAGGAAGTATATATATAATCTTTTTATCGAAGCCTAAAATATTGAAAACCTTTTGAGGCTTCCAGGAACCAAGAATACCAAGATTTATGAAGTTAAGGTAAAAGTCGTATCGGCAAGTGTGTATGATTATCTCAGTTATTGGAACAATTCCTCTAAAAATTTTCTACCAAGTCATAAGATATTTTCAAGTCCAAGATTCCATTAAGACTTTTTTTAAAGTCTCTGACAATAATGTCAGAGTCTAAAGTTGTATGTAATGCGACATGTGTCAAATCATGGTCAACATCAAAATGTATCAAATGAATAATGGATTTGAATTTTAGAATAACTTCCTGAAGGAATTTAAAATCTAACTGATCGCCATATCAATGATGATATTATTATGAAAAAGACAATTATTTATTTAAAAAATCGTCTTAAGTTTTTTATAGAGTTTTCTTTTGAATAAATTTCTGTAAATAAACTTTGAGGTCTTTTAAATTTTTTATTGTATTATTGGTTATATTTTAAGTAGAGCTGTTTGACGAAGAACTTGCTTTGATGACAATTTCAATTGCCTGGAATAAATTGCTTGGACTTATGTTGTAACTGTCATTGACCTGATCATCTTCAACACTAAGTACAACATCTTCAATAGTGTATTCTTCTTGACACAGTTCAATGATTTCATCATCATGAATGACCTCTTCTGTTTGGTAAATATCCTCTTCAATCATTATATGGTCAGGTTCATTCTTGTGTGTCTCAAGAACCGTGAAGACCTTTAATAATCGCAACCTTTTTGAAATAATTTTTGATGGGTTTTTCTTTTATATCTTAATAATCTTCGTGAAGTATCAATATAGCTTTCTTAAGATTAACAACAAAGGCTTTTGTTTGATCAAGCGAGTTCATGTAATGAACTACTAACCTTTTCTGTAATAATAATAAATTTTGTATTACACCTGCAACCATGGATTGAAGATGAGTAGTTGAGTTCTTTGTAATCATTATAACTTCAGTGTCCTGAAAACGTTTCTTCAAGATATGACTTAGAGCAGTATCAAGAAGATATTTTTTTTTGCATTTTCGCAGTTCATCATCAAGATGCAGCAGAAAACAATTAAACAAATCAGTGGTCATCCATGCATTCGAATTTGCGTGGTAATACAGTATCTTGAAACATTAAATACTTTAAAACATCTTGGTTTCTTGCTAAATCTAATAACAAAGGGGGTCATTTTAATTGATCCACTAATATTTGAACATAAAGCTATGGTTATTCTAATTTTAAATTGTTTTGAGCCTTTCATTTCATTTTATAAAATTGTTCTTGTAGAAAATGCTTGAAAAAATGTCTAGTTTCATATATATTGTGTATAACTTCTGGGTCATTTCCTACCAAGTTTTCAAACATTTTTTTTCTATAGCCTGAAACATCAACATCATTCATTGAATTTGTTTATCCATGGAGAACATTCAATTTCAGATTAAATCGATTTTTGAATCTATAGAGCCATCCTCTGTTGAATTGCAGGTCATCAACCTTTAGTTTTGGTCCAAATGCCCATGGTTTTGTAATGATAATGATATTTCATCACGTAACCATTTATCGAATTCATTCGAGATGGATGAGTAGTAAATTTCTGTTCTTTTTCTAGGTATATGGATATTTGGCTTAAGTTAATAAAATGGGTCCTTTGACCTACTTTTGTTATAATGGATTTTCGCGCATGACATGATTTTATAACTTAATTTTATATATATAACTGCTATGTTTGCTTTATTCGTACAAATCAGTTAATATCTTATATTTTAGTTTTAAAACCAAGTTCCCAAGTTCTAATCACAACATTTCTTTATGATTATTTGAGTTTTTAAATTTAAATTTTTATAATTATAAATCGAGTTAGTTAATTACACATATTTAGTACACTAGTTAGTTTTATATAATAATTGTAAAAATTGAAAATATATTAAAATAAATAAATTAAAATTGTAAACAAACTTATTATTTAAACAACATCCGAAACTTCAGAATTATTATAAATTTAATTCAAAAAAGAACTTTCCGATTGCGCATCATAAAGTTTCGGATTTATGGATCAAATTTGTCTGAAAATGTTCGAAAATTGACGAAATAAATATTTTTTTGGACTATAAAGCTTTCAGATTATTGAAGTTTGAATTAATAAGGGTTGATAGTATTTTGACTTAGGTTAAGGAAAAGAATCCTTCGACCCAATTTTAATGAAATGATTTTTCGTGAGTAATCATATTTTGTAATCATATTTTAATGAAATTTTTAGATTTAATAGGAAATCATTGTTTCACAAACCTACAATTAAATAAAAGTATCATTTTAAATTTAAAATTTCTATTTAATCTTTATTCCATTATAGTATCGACAGGTTTTGGATCTTTCCGTTCAATATATTAAATAGATATTAATATACTTATTTTGAGATAAAACACAAGTATCTAGCTCCTAGCAATCCTCCTAGCAATTTCAACACTTTTTTATAAACAACTCTAAAAATCAGATATCGTTCCATTTGCGTCTAATGTTAAAGAAGAGATCCTAGCTAATTTTCAATTAATTTCATTTTTACCTACTTTGACCGGTTTTCAAATAATTAATTTTGAGTATATTTTAAAACTCCTATACATAATATTTGATTAAAACAACTAAAATTCTTTCTGAGTACTTAAATATGTGTATTATAAATATCAAATATGCAAAACTCAATACTTTTATATAATTAGAGTTTTGATATTGCACTATGTACTAAAACCGTTGGAAATAAATCTGCAATTCAGGGTAAAATAGCGTACACCAAACAAGCCTTTTCATCGATATTGAGGAGGTGTCTATTTCAAGGAATTTCAACTTTAATTAAAAAGAATATGGCTTATATAAAATTTTACAAGAACTATATTGCTTTGATCTTTACTCGAAATATTTCTATTCTCTCCTTGAGCAATTACATGGAATTTAAAACTGCTTGACTTGATTGAAACATTGACTTGGCTCGGCGAAACCGAATATTCTGTCTTCTGGAATAACTTAAGGGTTTAGTGGTTTCTAATTAAAGGGTAAAGGCATTGTTTGTTAAGTGCTTTATATAGTGGGTTACCGAGCGAAGGAAAATAATGGGTTACAATGTTTATTGTTGTTGATTTTTTCATTTTAAAAAGAAAGTATCCCTATCGGGTTGTCATGCTAGTCTAATTCTTCCTATTATTTTCGGGATAATGGCTTTAATTTTATTTCATTGTTATATTTTTAGTAGCCAATCGAATCATAAGTTTAATTGTTATTAAACTTATTTTATCCAAGTTAATTTTAATTTTAATTCAATGACATAATATATTACCATTTACTTAAATATTTAAATTTATCATTAAAATCATAATTATTATCAACTAAAACTATCATTATTCTTATTCACTAATTTCTATCTAAACTATTTGGAAATTATTATTTTCAACATCGGATTTCGGAATAGTTGCCCGTTGAAGAAAATGCGAATAAAAAATTAATATTCCAAACAATCATCTTACAGTTTTTTACAGACACTTAATATAAATTATTCACTGCTGATATACAGTGATAAATACTTTTATACATTGAATCACTAAAAATCATTCAAAAATGTTTATAAAATCTTATTTTTAGAAACCCCAACTAAGATTTGATAAAGTTGTATCAATCAAGCATGAAATTATTAATAATAAAATGAGGCCAACTTTGACATTTACATAGGTAACACTACTCTTGCCACTTTCATAATCTCAACATTATTGACGACTGAGATCCCAAAAAAAGAACAAAATCAGAAATAATACTCATGTGGCCTTCAAAAAGAACTCAAACAATCTGGTAAAGATGAGAGAATTATCACCAATTCAAATATTCCACCATAGAGTGAAAATATAAAAACCTTAAGGCCAAGGTATATCAACTACTTAAAGGATAAACACTCATGTGAAACAAATAGATTTTCTTATAAGGCTAGAAAAAAAGTTTCCCGTGGCGCTTTTAATTTTAATGTTGTAAGAAATTAATAGGTGGGCCACTTTAATTTATCGCAGATTTCAATACCAAATCATAACACATTTTTATTAAACTTCATTCGTCAACTCACAGTGAGTAATTCATTATTCTTGTATTATTTTTTTCAATAGTTTCAGTTTATTGAACTTTCTCAGCAGTCAATCCATATAAAATATACCTTGAGGTGGGCTTTATAATCAAGATAGTTTTAAGAATTTCAATATGAAATTAGACATCATAAGCAAAGTGGCTTTGAAATGTTTATCGATGTTTACTTTTCAATTCGATTTACTTTTAACACAATAAGAAAATCAGAATCAATGTTTATTTATGCTATTACAATCAATTATAATTTCCGAAGTTCAATTTTTGAATCAGTTGACAGTGTCATCTAATTTCCAAATTTTCTTAATCCTATCTTCATCCCCAAAATAACTATAATTATTATAACGATCAAGAACAAGGTAAAAAAGGTTATAGTATGATAAAATAGGTAATATGATGGATAATTATCCACTACTAAACCCCCAATTAACGGTCCGAGAACTTCTCCTACATTTGCACCAATGAAGGCGATAGATATCAAACTACTTGTGACAATTATATAACGATTAGTATAACTCGTTCCAGATGGATATACGATAGAGTTACAAAATCTCATTCCACATGCACCAATCCATAATGCTAGCGAGTATTTGTTACTGAAAAATAACAGCACAAGAACAAATATAATATTCAACGAATTAAATAGCAAAATAATAAGAGTAGGATGTAAATCAATAATTAAGCTGCCAAAAATTCTTCCTAAAAGGAAACACCCATTTGTAACCGAAAAAAGATACACGGCAGTTTTTTGATCCATCCAGTATTCTTTGCACGGATCGATAGCGTAAACGATAAGGTAGGAAAAAAATTGCATCAATCCAAAAATGTAGAAAAAATAATATATAAATAATAAAATTGTCATAGAAACACCAATAAGGGTTTTACCATTTGCTATATAATTAGGTTGAATTTTCGTCAACCATGATTCTTTCTTTTGTTTAATTTTGTTCTGCGAAGACATGGGATTTCTGAAACTCACGAAAATTACAAATATTATTGAGTTGGTAATACTAATGAGTCCAGATATGAGATAAATATATTCGAACATGCTTTTATCGACTATTTCTAATGTTGTGACATTACCGATGTAATTGAGTTCTGCAGCTTTATTACTTTGACTTTCGAGAATCGTTTTGCAATATTTCGTGATTTTGCCTGAAGAAGATGGTTTATTCGGAAGGAATGGCTGACAAATGAATCCAGAAAGAAGTCCTCCTATTCCGTATCCGAGATGATATAATTGCATCTTACCCACTGATTTTTCTTTAAATAAGTTCATAATGGTCAATTGACCCCCTAAATGAAAAGTAATTTAATAAAGATAAATATTTGATAACAGAAAACAATATTGTCTAAAAATATTCTTATAAAAATTTTGAGTATTTATCCATAACTCTAAGGCAAAGTGAAAAAATGATCAATATTAATACAATGATATTAATCCTCACCATTATTCAGTGCATTTTGCGATCCTGATTGGATAAAGAAAAAAAGTGCCACAATCCAAAATTTAGTACACCAAGGAATAATTATCGTGCAGATTCCAGCCAAAAAACATTCACCAAACATCATGTAAGGAACATATATTGGAAATGTATCATACAGAAATCCTATAATCAATAATGCCACCACACTACCTGAGTTCCGAACAGCTATTAATTTCCCCATGGTTTCGTAACTTACATTTAATTTCTCTTTCAAATTTGGCAAGGTTGAATAAATGCTTTCTTGCCATATTCCCTGTAAAGTTGAAATACAAATAATTTCCAAAAAATCAATTCACCATCGAAATCCCTAAAAGCACCAGAGCAACCAGGCACCCATATGGATAGAATTTAGAATTAAAAAAAGATTGGATCATTAAGTACAGGTATTAATTTTGAAAATCCTTTTTAATGTGCGTTTTATGTTTATATTAAATTACCATATTTGTATTGAATTTATGTCACTCGTTCATGTGCTGACTTCTTAATATAAACCCAATTTTCACACCGTGTATATATTTACATAACGATACATGTACTAGTGATCGTAACCAGAATTATAGCAACGTTAGCTATTAAATAATAATATTTAAATACCTTAGTGCATATCACAAGATTAATATCACCTCAAATAAAATGTCGTTAATATCGATGCCTACTTAACACCGCTAATAAAAGTTTAAATTTCGCTTTTTTAAAAATTTGATAGGCTTCTATCAAGTAACCCCACCATAATCCATCCAAAATGATCAGAAAAAATGAATAAAACCATAACCATTTTTATCTAGTGCTGGATTAAAAGTGTGTTAATAGATTATAATTTAGAGATTATATCCAAGCTTTTGTTCACCTTGGCAGTTTATCAAATGTTAAAATTTCCTTCTTATCAGTCTCTAATGTCCTTGTAAATCCATAATAATAAATTATCCACTTCCTGATTACGGCAAAATTTTAAAATAATATTTACTAACAGAATGGCTTTAATATAAAAATGAAGACACAATCTTGAAGTAAACGCAAGATCTCATATATAAAAACACAAATGCTCAAAGCATGATTCTTTGAGCGACAATCAACTAATAAACAATACCATCAAATATTTTTCAAATAGTTCTCAAATTCTCACAAGATTCTCAGATAAATTTCATTTTATTCATCTATTTCCTCTCAAAATGTTTCCTAATATCTCTGAAACAATTCCTTGGTAATGTTCTAGTGATTCTTTAGTAGCTTGTTTACCTGTCACTGATTCCATTGTCGATTCTAAAATTCGTCAATTAATTGATTGCCCTGAAATTGTGAAAGTGGCAAGATTTTCATACTTATTATACATTTCAAAAATCTGTCTTGTTTATAATTATTTCGGTTAGTCGTATTGAATGAAATTATTCATTTTTATTCTTGTAATACTTGGTATCTTTTCTCTATCGCTTATTTAACATTTATTTTTTTTAATATTTGTGTTTTTTATGAACAAATATTTTTTATCATTCTGATTTTATACCATTTTGATGTCGGTATTCGATATTACGAGACTATTTCATTATAAAAATGTTATATCCTCCTCTTTTATGATAGAATTAATATAAATAACACTGTACGATAATCGATAGTTCTACATGAGCAAAACAGACACAGAAATCAAATAATCAGTAAATTTATGTTTTGTACAACATTTAAATTGGATCGAAATACCTGTTCTTAATTTGTCTGGGCTTCGAGGTCTTTTGTTGTGTTTCCCATTAGTGCTAGACATACCTCAGTAATTATCTTATATTCTCGATCAAACTTTCTCGTTGTTAAGATATTGACGAATTCTATAAAAATGTCATTACTTGTGCTCATTCTATATCAAGCAGACTCGATATATGACTTCATGTTTCAAATTGTCCTGGAGTTGACTTTGTGGTCTTGGCGACAACCTCATCCTCCACGCTGCTCTTCAAAAGCTAGTATTGAATTAACTTGGTTAACACCTACAAGTGAATTGAAGAATATTATTCCAACCTTTTGCAACAGTTTCAATTATTGCATTATTCCCAAGCTCATTTTAACTTTACTTCTGAAAGAAATTACCTTTAAATGATCTTTGAAAACTATGACGTACTTGATAATTTTCAGTAAAAAAGCAAAATCAGATGCGTAAAATCCAGTGGTTTATTGTATAAAGTATGATTCATGTGGCCCTAGGTTTAAAACCCGCAAAATCGCGAGTTCAATGTCACAAACAATTCGAACGAGTAAAATAAAATAAGAATAGATTTTTTTTTAAGTAACATTAAAATTGTAACAAAATTTCTATATTACCGACTACGTATTCATATCATAAATAATTTTTTACAGGTGTGAAGCGTAACTATGAACTCAAATACAAGGGAAAATTTCCCATTATTTACAGAATTATTTACAAATCCCTAATCAATTCTGGATAAAATGATGAAAATTGAGTTAGCGGTCTTAATTGTTCCTATGGTGACACGGACCGATACTCCATGTTTTAATAGAAAATCGTAGATTTAATGACTTATGCATCATGCAAAAAACATTTCTAACGAAAATAAGCCCGCTAGGCCATCGAGTCGATATATCGTCACTTATATTATTGATCATAATCGAGTAAAAGTGCATTTATATATTGTTGAGTCTGAACCAAAAAATCGATCATTGAGAAAAGTTCAAGGCCTTGGATATTGCACACTTACTGCGAGTGATTTTAATCCTTTCATTTTCTTAATTAATTCACAAGGTTATCGTGTTAGAAATTCCGGGTGAACTACAATACTGCACGATTTTTGATAACGTCATCAACATCCAATAATGTTATTTGCTTCAATTAATGATAGAAATTGTCTTTGCTCTTTCGCTTGATAAAATTAAACGTTTCATTATTTAAATTATAGAATAGGCAGAAAAATCGCACAAAATTCTGTAGCACAAATAATTTGCAACATATTTTTTAAAGTAGAACAGATTAGAGAAAACATTCAGAGAAATCGGCAATATTATTCAAATTTTACATTCAACCTGCGAGCTACACAGAATGCATTTCAAGATATTTCTTTTACTTTCGCCAACTTGTAAAAAGCCAACTAACATTGAGGTTGCATGACCATAACAACATTGGTATAATAATCATGTATCCACTCTTCATACAGCTATCCCGGATTCGATGGTGGAGACTCAAAAGTGTTTGGCCAGGTCTCACGCAATTCAGTTCTTCAACAAGATTGACAAATTTTCAATACATAAAACCACTTAACTTCATCAGATTCATGCTTCAGTGAAGAAATATGTTATTAATTTACAATAATTCAATAATTTATAATGCGATACATCGCACAATATCTCTGATAATCTAATCGGTATATTCTAAAAAGCCAAATATAAGATCAAATAACAGAAATAATTTGTCATATACTGTCATCAATATAATTTTTAAATTACATAAATTCTTTATCGATCATGATGAATTTTACTATTACATGAACTGCATTAGCTGAAGATTATTTGAATATCTAATATTAGTTATTATTATAATGAAATTCACCAATTCTAAAATAATTATTAATGTTAATTTTAATGTCATTTTTAAAATCATATAAATAACGATGTTTTGTGCTCAATCTTCGGAAATGATTTTATTACATAAAGCCATTCATAAAAAATTTAACACGATATTAATGATATTATTTATATATAAAGAATTATACTATTCTTAAACAAA
>JBBMOY011688066.1:0-13569 GCA_037951405.1 Platydemus manokwari | reverse complement strand
TATTTATTTTGTTTAAATAATTGTCTTTAAATAGAATTGAATGTCGAGTCTTTTCAGTTCGTTTTCGATGCGTTTTTCATAAAATAGTAGCGGCTTACATGGCGACCACGCATCTGGATTCGATTCTGAGAAGTCTGATGACTGTAAATTCAGGAAAAGAAGTAGAAAAATGTGATACCATATAGAGAATAAGTAAAAAATATAAAAAAGATGTAGATTAGATATAAAGAAGATATAGAGATGATACAGAGAATATATGGAGAAGATATAGAGAAGATATAGAGAAGATATAGAGAAGATATAGAGAAGATATAGAGAAGATATAGAGAAGATACAGAGAAGCCATAAAAGATAGAAGAATAAGAGAGCTTTACGTAGATTAATATTACGAGTATTCGATACAATGTCAATCAAGAATAATATGAAAATCAAAGATTTTAAAAAGGGTGATGTGAGAATATCAAATTGAATTTGAATTTATATTGAATTTTATTTGATATTAAATTTTATTTGTTTTTTTTAATAATTGTCTTTGAATAGAATTGAATGTCGAGTCTTTTACAGTTCGTTTTAGATGCGTTCCTTTAAGTAGTAGCGGCTTACATTGGATATGAGAACATTTAAATTGAATTACATTTTTGAAGATTTAATTTTATATGAAGTTTGATTTTATATAGAATTATATTTATTTGTTTAAATAGTTGTGTTTAAATCCATCATTTAGTGTCTTGTCTGTTCAGTTCGCTTTCGATGCGTGTTTTATAAAATATTAGTAGTTCATTGTGAATTACTGAATCAACTCATTTTATCCAAAGACCACATTATCTATCCATTTATTTGAGAATAATAAATTCCGAGATTTGATAAATATTTCAAAATAAAATTATCCAAACATAGCAATTGTATCAAACTGAAACAGCCACACAATTCTATGAATATTATCAAATATCAATATTATTGCTAAGATACGATCGTATAATCAGGAATTCTTCACCAGTCGAAATATTTTTGATAAATAATTCAACATAAGAAGTAAAAAAGATATTTGTCCTTATTTGTGTAGCATTTTTTGGATAACCTGCTTTGGTTATCCAAACTAACCCACTGACGAAACAAATCCCTATAATATTATTGAAAAGTGCAGGATAAAATAATGGAATGCTGAAACCGATATTCGGTGGAATTGAATTAACTGAAAGTAATTTTATTCAAGGTCGTTGAGGTGATATTTCAAGTAGGTAAAAGAAATTTCAAAAAACGTAATACCAACTATAAGTTTCACTTCATTTTAATTAGATATAAATCAATGAATAGCATGTGTTTTAATCTATTTTACTTTACTAGATTTGTTTTTAATTATGAGTTGAGCAATGAAGTTCAACCCGCACATTTTAAATTCATTTTTAATAAACTTTTGAAAATAATTTCCTTTTTTTAAATTGGTGAAATAGCTCGTCAACTACGCCCTGATTTGATTGTTATCAACAATTTTATTTCGAATTGTTTCTCAATGATTACTGATGTAATATTAACAATAATCTGGTGATAAAATGCTTGGAATATTTATATGAAGTAAAAATAAAAAAGTAAAGAAACAATGAATTTAACGAAGAAGAGAGTTAGGGAGAAATTGTAAGGAAAAACTCTGAAAGTCACCTATCAACTCAACTAAAATAATAAAAAACTTTCATTATAGAAATACTAAAAAGTACTTTTGTATTAATGCATGTTGAGTTATTTTGTACTCAAACAAGTCGTTTATATGGTTTGACATATATTTATGCTAGATATAATAACTTGTTTAATCACTATTAAACTTTAGTTCCAGAAATTATCTCGATACTGGTTCACAATTTAATGCTATATGACTTGATCCTGAACAAGTAATTACTTGATGATTATATTAAGAAAGAATAATCGCATACGAGTTAATGGCATGGTGGTTTAAGAGTACGAATACGAGTGACCAGATGGGTATAATTTGAAAAATAATTATACAATTGATTCATGTGCATAATAAGATGCACATAAAATAAAATTTGATAAAGTTTGTGGTACTTTTGAGGTGAATCCTCAATTGAAAAAGTTTTATTATTTATAAACATGATTCATACTAACTTATTCTTGTCTACCCAGTCAATACCCACTAACAAATATTGTTTCCCCCGCTATTCTCTGGTTAAATTAGCTGACAACAACATCACATTTCTCATATAACATATATTAATGCATCCAATTATTCGGATGAAAATGTATAGCGTTTAGCTAAACAAAATCATTATCAGAATTTTTAAAATAATTTTCAAATACAATTCTTGATAGAAAATCAAAGCTGAAGTTGGATAATTAAATGAATTACTAATTCGACTAAATCACAGTTAACAAATTATCAGTTCAATGCTTTATAAAATCGTGTGGGTCTTTGTAAATATTCATTATTAATTTTTGGAATTGCTAATTTCTTATTTCAATCCATGTTATCAAATAGTTTTTATTTTTTCTTGGTTAGGTACTTTACTTGGTCATTCTCCTTCTTTGGTGTTGTCTATTCTCTAATATACAGGACCTCAATTGTTTATGTTTCTTGGTTTATTTAATCTATTGAGTATTTTTGTTGTTCTGCTGGTATAATAGACTGTCCACGGGCCTTTGGACATCGGCTCACATCCAAACTGAATTTTCACCTTCTTCTTTTTCATCAATATCTGCTTTCCATATTTTATAGCACATGTATCAGTTATGCTTTACATACTGCAAATTTTCGCCATATTTGTACCTCTTAACTGGTATATTAACAGTTTTTTGTCTTTTGTAAATCTCTTATAAATTTTTAATAAAATTATTATTATATATAACATATGGTTATTTTTGGTATTCTTTTAATAGAAATTCGTTGTAAAGTTGTTTTGACAGACAAGCTCATGTTGTTGAATATTCTAAATAAACATCCAGAATCCCAACATAAAATTTAGAGTGCCATTCGAGGAATTCCTTTTATTAAAAATTTAATTTTTAAAGAACTTTAATTTATTTAATAATTGAGTTTTTAAATGTTTTTTCATTGAGTTATTTTTCAAGATATCAAACAAAATTATTTACTCCGGTAGCAGTGATCACACCGTCAGAGCATGGGTTATTGATGGCGGCAATTCGACAAGAGTTTATCGTGGTCATCGACATACTGTTAGCAGTGTCCGCATATTCAAAGGATTGCGTAATTTGTATTTTGTTTTTATTCATAATCATTGCTTTTGAGAGAATTTGAAAAATTACATTTAAAATGTCGGCTTAAGCTAAGAAAAGTGGTCCTTTTACCTACTTTCGTTATAATGAATTTTCGCGAATCAGATAATTTTATAACTTAATCTATATATAACTGCTATATTTCATTTATCCGTATAACTCAGTTAATATCTCATTTTTTAAGATGTCTAATAGTGACAAAACTTAGTTTTAAATCCAAGTTCCCAGTCTAATCGCAACACTTCTATATGATTATTTGAGTTTTTAAATTTAAATTTTTGTAATTATAAATCGAGTAAGTTAATTACAGATATTTTAATAATATCATTGGTTATTTTTATAAAATAACTGTAAAAATTGAGAGTATCTCTCAATTTGCTTCTAATGCTAGAAAAGGGGTCCAATGCTAATTTTCAATAAATTGCGATTCGACCTACTTTTTTCATTTTTTCAAATAATTAAATTTTAGGAGATTTTTAAGCTCCATTGTATTTAATGATTGATTTCAAACCACTGAAATTCTTCTTAAGTACTTAAATAAAGCATTGAAAATTTTTTAAATATAATTAAATAAACTATATAGAATTTTGTAATAAACTCAAGAAATTTGAAATTTCATTTTAGGATCTTTTTTAACTTAAGCCAAAATGTCTTTTAAATTAATATTAATTTGTTTAAGTAATTATTCTTAAATGCATAATTTAGTGTGGTGACTTTTCAAATAGATTAGGAGCGTTTTTCAACTTTCAATCGTGATATTATTTGGGTCAGTGGTGGCTCCTCGTTTAAAGTTGTAGATTCTTTAGAAGTATTCATTTAGACGATTTACGTAATTTTTATTATTGGAAGCAAATTAAAATCTTTTTCGGGCAGTTTCTTTAACTATCAATCTTAAACAGGAATATAAACATTAATATATTTTAAAAAAAAATTTTAATTATTTAAAAATCACTTCATTTAAAATTTTAAATAATTTAATAAAATTTCAAAAATTATTTTAATTTTAAAATTATTACTAAAATTTCTTCTTTTAATTTTTGCCCACAATTTGGACTATTATTATTACTATTATCATTGATAACATATTCTTATCATACAGTTTTCACTTCTTGTGGTGATGGGATAGCTAGGTGTTTCGATGCAAAAACTGGATCTCTTATCCGTGTATTTAAAGGCCATTGCTCGAATATAAATGGATTCCAGGTAATTGCTTAACGTGATTCATTTCTATGTTCGGATTTTTAAAATTTCCATTCACAAATTAATTCAATAAATCAAAGTGGCATTGAACAAAATAATTTTGATCAAAAATGTTGCAACAATCGATTATTTTAATCAGCTATTTATTCAATGAACAAATATTGGTTTTGTTATATTTTCCGTTGCCATGGGAAATCGTTATGGATAGAAATTGGACAGTCGGTTGTCATGACATTCGATAAAAATTAATTGATTTTCATTTTGATTCTTTCACAAAAACATGAATAATTTATTCAGAATTTTTTCTTTCGATAATTTTTTGATAAAATCTGCAATAAAATGTTTTTCGTTTCACCTTGATGAGAAATAGGTTTGACATTTTTGCACCGTCGACCGCGGAATGGATGGCAAAAATATTTTTATCGCCATTTGAGAATTTGATATTTTGAAATGTTTTCAGATCATTGAGAATATCCTTTATACAATTTCCCATGATACAACAATGAGGCTGTGGGATTTGACGGATCTGCGGCAGGATGTCATTACGACAGCCAATACAATGAAGTCGACACGCACTATTCAAATGGAACCAAATCCTCAAAAGATCGAATTGACCAATTCCATCAGTAGAATGCGTGACGATTTTGCAAAGGATTCCGTTTACAATTTGAAAAATTAGCCCTCTCATTTAAACAGATTTTGAAAAAACTAAAAAAAAACAAAACAGATGAACAAATTAATTTTGCAAAAATACTTATTTTTCTCTAATCTTTTATGAATTTTCGTGACATATTGTAGCTTGTTAAGGATTATACAGAAATAGTAAATATGTGTATACCGATTTGTTTCGTATTGAATTTTCAACAGTTTATCATTTCTGGCTTCAAGACCTGTCATAGGACTCAATGATTTTGATCTTGATTTAAGGACGTCATTTTTCAGATTTCGGTTGGATTCGCAGTGAGGCTGTTCCTAATATTTTTTTTCAAATACAAACTTATTAATATTATAATACAGGAAACATTTCATTGCCAAGAAAAATGGTAAAACAATACAGAATACTAAAACAACTTGCAGAAGATAAGATACTCATTAACATTCATATAGTTTATCGGTTTCTGTCTTGGATATAACTGTCATTATAAATAGCTTTTGCTCTTTTAAATCCATTCTTTATTCTGATTCGATATATATTTGTTTAAATTACACAATTTTCAAAAGAATTGAGAATTATTGAGAAATTAAAAACGATATTTTAAACAAATCCTTATTAAATATTCTTCCCACTAAAATTATTAAAAGAAAGGATATCGATTGGTTGATACAGTTTTATATGATTGCGGTCATCTGAAATTTATACATTCTGTGAAAATTCTTTCCATGAGTGAACTTCGTAAATTTAAATGAAAAAAAAAATAAAAATAAAATAAAATAAATTGTATTGATCAAATTTATGAAGGCAAAATTCGAACATATGAGTATTACAAAAGTAATATTAAATCCCAAAAATATAATTAAATAATTTTAGAAAAAGTTATTTATAAATTTATATTAAATAAATCATAGATATTAATTTCAATAAAAGAAAATTCTTTATTAAAATAAAACTCTGGGTACCAAATGGTTGTAACAGGGATCCGAAAGTCGGAGTTTTGTCAGTTTTAGCTATATAAGTAGTATTTTATGACGTTTATTAAAAATTAAAATATTCCCATTATTAACAGGTTCTGTTTCATTAAATAAGAATTGAAAACGAATCAAAGAACTTCAACCAACAAAGTACATTTAACCAAATAATTTAAACGAATTATTTAAAGGGTGTTTTTAATCATTACTTTTTAATGATTTAAAATTATTTAAAAATACTTCAAAATCTCCAATGTTTTCTTAATATTATTAATTATAAGGGTATTGTAATTAAAATCACTATCGTTATTATTATTATTATTATTTTGAACGTTTGTGGTATATTATTTTAAAATATTATTAAAACTATTTTTGAAATCTATTTAAAAAGATAAACCCAGAAAAGTATAATTAAGGAAAACATTTAAGTAAATTATTTAGAGGAATTCTTAACAATTCATTTTATTATTTATAAAAAACATTAAAATAAACCTCCGTATTCCCTTTTCTTTAAAATTTTTGATTTTCTTGATATTTCTATTTATTCTCAATATTTCTCTATCAAATTTATTTTATCTTGATATATTATGTATATCTTTTTAATTCTCTGTTTCCTGCTTCTTCTCTACATCTGTTATCCTTACTGGATTTGATTTTCTTAGAATTGTATCCAAATACATTGTCTACTATTTCATTAAATGGCCCTTACAAACCATTCTAAATAAATCAACCACTCAAAATTAATTATTAATTATATTAATATTAAATTTATAATTATAATTTTTTACTGATAATTAAAATTACAATTAAAATTATATTGACTATTTATTGATTTTTTAATATCAACTATATACTGATTAATGCCAAATTTAAGCTGAAAATTTTATCAAACATGGTAAAATAAAATTGTTGGATTCGGCCCAGATCCAGTTATAACCTGGATGAATGAAAGAAAAATATGTTAATAGATTATAAACAAATTATTATAACTTTTTAGTAATGGTTTAAAGTAATAAATAATTATTAGAATGTGATAAGAGTTGCTACATTATGGTTCGTTCTGGTTAATGATTGGAAATATTTATTAGAAAACTGAGCAGGACTCAAAGTTGAAATTTTGTGAAGAACTCCCCACATTTTTGAATTGAATCACAAATTTGAAATTATTTTATCTAAATTTTTCAGATACATTTTAATCATTCATTAGTTTCGAATCTTAGTAATTTTAATGAATTCTCTACTGGTTGTAGCCCCAATGTTCCAATTTACATTGTCTGTAATTATTATGGAACCGGATACAACTAAAAGCCAACCAATAAAATTTCATTCATTT
This sequence comes from Platydemus manokwari, assembly GCA_037951405.1. NCBI lineage: Eukaryota > Metazoa > Platyhelminthes > Tricladida > Geoplanidae > Platydemus > Platydemus manokwari. The sequence continues at coordinate 6,167 of JBBMOY011688066.1, read as the reverse complement.
AGGCTTTTTGCAATAACTGTTTTTGGATAAAAATCGATTCCACTTACAATTGTTCTTTTTCGGATCAAAACAGTCAGTTTATTCTCAATCTCATCCAATTCCATCAACATGAATCATTTATTTACAACATATATATCTTCGATATGACCTAATCCATGCAATCTTTTGTTGGGAATGCAACTCAGTGTTTATGTTGGCCAATTTATGAAGCCCAAATAAAATATAAACTGTAAAATATAATCTATAAAAATTCTATCAGCTAAAATGTTACATAAAGTTTCACGGTGATCCAATAAATGAGATATCATGTATGATAATTAAGTAGAAAATTTTATTATATTACTTAATCAACGTTGTTATTTCACAATATCGATTTATTTTTACTGTTTTCGATCGAACAACTGACGTCAAGATCTATTTCTGAGCACAAACACTTATCTCAACTCAATTATTTCTAATAGATAATACAATAATAAAACACTGAGAATAAATAAAACTCATCATTCATATTGAAATTCATTGATTGGTAATTTTGTTCTACCTAAAATCTTGTTTCACAAATCTTGTTTCCATATTTTTCTATAAACACCCACCAAACATTTATAGCTATAAGAATAAATCTATTGAAGTAGTTGGGCACATGCAACAATTATGTTTGTGTGCTCCATGAGAACGTGATTAAAATTCTATTCCTTTATTGAGGTAAAACCAAAAATAGAAATTTACTCACTAAGTAACCACAAGTAAAAGAAAAATTTCGGAATTTTTACGTCATCTTAATTCCACACATCAAATATTCCACACACAAGCTAAACATATTCAGTCATTATAATGTCTCTTATATACTACTACTACTACCAAGTATTATTATTATTATTATTATTATTAATTATTATTTTTATTAATATTATTGAAATATAGTGTTAATAAACCAAAATGTAATTACCAGAGGTGCTCAAAGCCAAAAGAAATGAGTGATAATGAAAGTAGGTGAAATATGCCTGGGTTCGAATCTATTGAGGAGTGAATTATTTAATCGGTGTTTCTGTCTCAAACTGGTAAGCGGAAATGGCTATAAAACCGACACGTCGGTGGACCATCTTCTGGAATTCCAAATGATTCAATAAGCAGACACTTGAAATTATCGATATCGAAAAGAAATAATATTAACCAATCATTATCTTGATATTGTAACTACTATTATTATTATAGCTACTTTAATGTTTATAATAATAAATAATAAAAGTAATAATAATCAACATCATCATCATAACATAATAATGATAATGATAATAATAGCAATAATAATAACCATAATAATATCATTCATAATCGTAGTAGCAACAGTAGTATCGGTTTTCAATACGTTTATTATCCAACTTAATGTTACAAACAATTATTTTAACCGACACGCAGTGTATTCTTAATCAATAGAAGACATTTAAAACAACAAAACTAACTTACACTTTAATGTTGTTTGTCCGACAACCGAATCGAGGAAGCAATTGTCATGGTGTGGTGTGCCTATTATATGAGTATTTGAATTGTCATCAAAAATGCTTGTTATCTGCCATTCACTTTTACTATGACCTTAATTGATTATCTGATCGTGTGTCAGCGTTAATGAATGAACAATTACTGATGAATGTTTGCAACAATTTACATTCGCAACCCAACAATTTGAACAATCCTGCTCCTGTTTACTTTTTTACAATGATATTTGTTTGTGAAGAATGCTTGGATAGGAAAATGGCATTAAATAAGGCAAATTTAATTTCGTTTAAGTCCCTAATTGGTATGTTGTGAGCCAACTGTGGTTTCAATTAGAAATCTTTCAGTCATCTTATCAGTTAAGTAAATATATTTTTCAATTTCTACTCGTATAGACTTTGACAATTCAAGATGAAGTTCATTTTCTGAGGAAAATGCTAGATAATTTTAGTAAATTCTAATTTTATATTTCAGAATCTTTGGAATTACTTATTGTCTTCAACTTGTCACTTTTCTGTGTTTGATTCGTTGGTATTAAACTTAAATCATATCCGTTAAACGAAATATATTAATAAATACTAATAGGTAATGAGAAACTCATCCATTCTATAAATCGATTCAAAAACAGTGTTGAGACGAATGAAGCAAACATACTTATCATCATATTTGGATATCATCATTAGTAATGAATATCGATTTAATTTCTCATAATGTATGTAGTTTTTTGACAAAATTATTAAGAAATATAATAATAATAATATTAATGATAATAATAAAGTGACTAATAATGAAAATTTAATTAACAAATAAATGTATCCCGGCTTAGTAAAACAATAAAAATCAATACATAAATTAAAACCAAAACTCTATTTTATTCGGATTCTCTCGGTTTATTCAAAAAATATCCTCCAAAAACATAATCAAATTTATCAATCCAAATTCAATGAAAAGTTTTCAACCGATTTATTAATTTTAGAATATTGGACGAAGTTTTGAAAATCTGTATATGTTATTCCATCACAATATTATTGCTATCACTAATAATTATGAATAGAAATGAACACAATTTCATCAAACGAACAGACGTATTTGATTGGAACACTATTTGGTATTCGCAATAATATTGCCTCTGATTTATTTTAAAAATAACACGATAAAAAATAATAAAAACAATCAATATAGCTCTGTTTATAATTTATTATCAATAGATTCTCAATAAGGCATTAGAATATTTTCTGTTGTTCCTATGGTATTAACTGTTTCGATTGGATGAATTAGCATCAAACATGGTTTGTGAGAGGATTTCATATAAACAAATAGAACATTCGATTATCATTTCATATTATTATAAATGAATAACAATTTATTGATTATCGAGAAAAAATTCTTGTTTTAATGGAACAAATTAGAATGAAATGTATAACATTAATACTATCCTACTATTTCATGCCAGTATAATTCTTTTTAATGCACATACCTGTATCGACAGATGGTAGAGAAACGACTGGTTGTTCTTTAATAATGAGTTTGCCCTGCCAGCATTTTTCATCATCACCACCGGGACAATTCTTCATATTATTGCAAATTAATTTTTTCGATATGCAATACGATCCTTCGCACATGTATTCTTCCTCTGAGCAATTTTCCACTGAATATGTAGGAAATTTAATTAATCGATATATATTTTTTATCAAATGATGAATAAAAACAAAAAAGGATATTTATATCAACAACAAATTATTTGATGCATCTTTTCTTGCTTATGCTTCGATTGATGCTAGAATGTAATAATAATAATAATAATAATAATGATAATAATAATAATGATAATAATAATAGTATTAATGATAATAATAATATTATTATATTTATTATTGTATTTATTATTATTATTGTTATTATTATTATTATTATTATTATTATTATTATTATTATTATTATTGTTTGCACTGCATTTATTTATAATTTTTATTTTTACAAAAATAAGTATCATGATTATTATCTTCCATGTTAATAATATTAATATATTGTCAAACCTTTCGTTACATCAGCATGTCATTGACAATAAAAAGTCAGAGATGATAATCTAAAATAAAAGAAGGAAATAGTTGAAACAATCTACTTTTGGTGCAAAGGTCATGCCTATAATGGTAATTATACCCTTTAATTATTCATTGATTCATGATTATAACATAATTATGTCATGGTAATTGTATAGGAAAATGCAGTGGCGATTATCTTTGAATTGAAAATCTCTAGTTTAAAATCAATAAAGTAATTTATTTTCTCAAAAAGGATGGTGGGTGACTACTCCCCCTCTACTTCATTAGCGATATTTTAATGATTAATAAGTCTAACTTCGTGGAGTGGAAAGTTGAAGTCAGTTCAAAGATATGCCGTAAAGAAAACACCTCTAATAGAGTGGCTTGAATTATAGAAAACTATGGTATAATTCACAATATCGTTTGATGTTGCCGATCGAATTGATTTAGTGGAGTTAGTGATTTTTTTTCTCACTTCCCTCGTGAATTCCTGCAGTTTACCCATCATTTTCTGCGGTTTGCTTTTGCCATTCTTTTCTTCTACGTTATCCAGGCATCTTAAGATTGATTGGGCTCAGTACAAAGGCGTTAAACAAACATCCTGTTCTTTCAATTGAACCACTGTGTAAATATAAATTGACAAATATAAATTTTCGGTTACTCACACGTTGTTCTTGTTCGTGTCGTATATTTTGTGGTGAAAAATACTAAACGAACAAACAAACTGTTATAACAAAAATGAACTAATTTAAAATCAATACTTGAAACTAACAAGATTTATATTATTACTATCAATAAAATTTAATAATTAATATATAAAATTATATTTATAATTATATTTATAATTAAATTATAATTAATTATATTATCATTAAATAATATTAACATTGTTGAATAAAATAAAACAAAAAATAAGCAATCACCGTCATAAAAATTAATTGGGGCTTTAAAAATTATTGATTCGTGAAAATTTGTTTTGATGATAACCTTAATAATAATTTTAAAAGGAATATTTTGTTTTAATGATGCACGTATTTCCTGACAAAAGACATCTTTCGATGAATATTTCCATGCTCACTTGACTTTCTCTATTGTTTTAGGTTTGTTTCAAAGTTCTGATACTCTTGACTAATTTTTTGTGTTATTGATTTTTCATGTTTAGTATTTAATTTATTGATTTTTCCCTTAAATTTATTCCAATAAATGGCCTTTAAAAATCCAACAAATATACCCAAATCGATTTCATTTAGTTTTAAAGAGCAAGCAATGACGATTGACGTCCATGATGGACTTTGTAGGATCTTATTGTATTTCTAATATAAGCTGTAGAACAGAATTTAATAATACAGCTGACTACAATAATAATATTGATGAGCCACGTTATGAATGCAACACATTAATCGTTTATCTTTCCAGTTCAAACAAATCATCAATCGGGAACTCAGCCAATTTGCCGACAGTTCCAAATCTGGCCATCAGGTTTCCGATTATATCTGTAAAACATTTCTCGACAATCAAATGGACGATTCAATTACCGGAGCATCGTCATTCGACCAAGGCATCGATGAGAATAAAAAACATATCAAACCTGACTCCATCAAACGCAGTTCGAAATTGATTAAACCCCATACGGAACCCGTTTTGAATCGAGCGAAATTGAAAACGGATTCGTTGGTCAATGCATTACTCATTAATGAGAATCCAGAAATTGAAGAAGAATCTGAATCGATGGACACTGATTTACCATACCTTGGTGTTCATGTAAAAAGCGAAGATGAAGTATCAAATGTAAGCGTTGTCAATGAAAATGAAATCGAATCGATATATCCATGAAGATTCTTTGTTGTATATTCAATCCCGTTCGACATTTTTTTTGTCTTTATTAGAGATTCTTGAAATGTAGCGATCAGGAATTTATTATGTTTTTCTTCAGCCTGGTTCAAGGAAATCATAAATTATAAAGAGCTATATTATTAATCACACAAATGAAGTCTTTCTTTCTTTACTTTATCGACTCTATTTAAGCAGATTCATTGATTAGGTTCTTCTCATTTATGTCAAATTCTCCTATACCAATCATCAGTTCAGCATTCATTTTAAGCGATCATACCTTAAGAATAAAGCTTCGTCTGATTTTTTACTAATTCCATAATTATGTCTCACTGATGTTCAGGTTCTTGAAGAAGATCTCAAAAAATGGGGAATGAATTTATTCAGCTTTGGCGAATTGACAAGCGATCAACCTCTCACTGTGGTTTCATATGCCATTTTCAAAGTTAAATTATCGGTTTAATCACAGAATAAATCGCTAATTTTATGTTCGTTTAGCAACACAATCTGATTCATACTTTCGAAATCGATGAAAAGATTTTGGTGCAATTTCTCATCAAAGCAGAACGTAGTTACAGACCAATTGTTCCTTATCATAATAATATACACGCGGCTGATGTGACGCAATCGGCAAATGTTTTATTAGGTGGCCCTGCTTTAGAAGTAATTTATTTACAATTAATAATAGTAAAGATAATAATAAAGATAATAATAATAATAACAATAATAATAATAATAGTAATGATAATAATAATAATAATAATAATAATAATAATAATAATAATAATAATAATAATAATAATA
>JBBMOY011686955.1:0-13571 GCA_037951405.1 Platydemus manokwari | reverse complement strand
ATAAAATTGTGAAAATCCTAATCATGAATTCTTTTGATTCAACACAAGCAACAAACGAAGTCGCTGCAACTAACAATACTGATTAAACTACTTCTGTTCACAATTACCTTGACTACTACAGTTAAGTATTTTATAGGTAATGTTATTATTTGATAATCTTATTAGTATAGGTAATTCATTTGTTGTTGTTAATCAATGAAATGTTGCAAATTCGTTTTATGAAATATGGTGAGTTATGACCAGTTTTTAGTAATATTGATTTTCAAAGATCTTAAAAATTGAAAAATGGGTCGGCATAGAAAAAAGGTTTAGAGCCGCTGCTTTAGATGTTTCTTCTTTACGACTGAATATTTCGTTGTCAACGATCTATTTTAAAATAATTCTTTATTATCAATAATAAAAGTTACTGTAAAAATTTCACTCTTTTTGTTCTTATTCAAGTTAGGCAGCCTAAAGTTGACACAAAATATCATAAAATGAAAAAAAACCATTTGTTATGTTCATGGTATGTGTTCAAGCACTGGTCTATCATGCTACTCAGGCAATAAAATATGTATCCATTTCAATATTTTAAATTAAACCGGTTTGGAATACAGATTTTTTATAATTAATCAAAAAACGTGGAATAGATTTGCATTTCTCTCTATTTCCAAACTCATTGAAAAGTTCGAAAAACAGATCAAGATAATCTCTATAAAAAGCTTGACCTTAATATCACCAATGGAGTATCGATTGAATTTTCGACAAAAATTGCATATCGCACATCAAATGAGACAAGACTACTCGGATAGACGAATTTTATTAAGCATATCAAGTGTGAACATTTCCACCAAGATATTGTTTCCAGATCAACCCAATTATTTCATTCCTACTTCCTAGCTTTTATTCAATTAGATGGAAATCCATGTTATTTTGATATTCACGAAATTCAGTGATTAGATTAATATTCGTAGTCTGGACGAGTTTTCCAGACCATAAGAATTTAATTGATTTGGTTTCTTCTTTCGGAAAATATTAACGTTACAGTATATCATTGCAACCCTGAGAACATTACAAGCTTAACTCTAATTGTGTTTTCTTTCAGCTGAAGAGAATAGCCGTTGTGTGAAAGATTTTATATGAAGATAAAACATTATTTTTATTATCTATGGCAGAAGTGGCCAACTTTTGTGTACGTAAGATCGACTTTTCATTTGAATAACATCTCACGCGACCGGTTGGCCACTCCTAATCTATGGGACAGCCATATATAAGTTATTAGCTTCATTATTCTTGATAATACCAGCAATTACTCAATAAATGGCTTGGATAAAGATATCAAATTTATCCACAATTAACAATTCATCAGTAATTTAAATGAGTTGGTATTAATTTGTGTTGAGTTGGCAGGGTGGGTGGAAATTTGATAGAGATTCACTCTAAAAATACATCAGATATTTCTAAAAAACATAAAACATTATGTCGATCAAATTTTTGAAAATTCTTTTCTCTCCTAGAATATCCCAATGTACATGCAATTGAAAAGATTTTCATAAAGGAATATAATATATTTATTTTCCTCAACAACAACTATCCAACATTGATGAATCTCTCTCACACAATTATATTAATTAATATTAAATTTCTGAACTTAAATCGAAAAATATTCCTAAATCAAATCGATAAAACAAATGAGGAAGCGATGAGTACCGCCTAGTGGCATTGGAAAATCTTAATAAAATCATTTGTGATTAATGATGTTTATTCTTATAAATTATCAATGTGGTTTTATATTTCTCGGTCGACGATATTAAAATTGAATTACGTGATCTGGATTAGAATTATTATTTTTAGCTATTAATTTCTTTATAAGATATTTTCAAATCTTGATTAAGATTTTGGTGAGCACAAAATCAGACGATTTTGCGATTTAAATTTCACCAACAAAGAATTGTCGAAAAATCTAAATTTACCACATAATAATTTCATCTGGATCTCGATTCTCCTGAATTTTAACAACCATCAGTAAATTGTCTGATTTTTTCGAATATAAGACTATTATCGTATTGACAGGTGATTTTTCACTAAACATGTTTTAAGATATTTGATATTCGGGCATTGTTATGTGTTTATGACTCCCATTCATTATCAGTGATTGGTGAATTAGAAGGTCAGTGAATCCCTGTGATTGCATAACTGTGTGATTATGGGATCTCGCTCACATATTCTTGAAAATCTAAATTTTAATTGCAAATTATGAAAATAATCGGTTTACCGTTATAACTGGTAGTTTTATATGAAGCTGTATTCAATAAATTTAATTTTAGAACATGGTAAAATATAAAGTAAAAGAAAATTCAGTTGGATAATGTGCGCAAATCATCATTTGTCAGTAAATCTGAAATGTGGAACATAGTCACATTTAAGGTCCACACACTTTTGCCAGCGTTCTGGAAGTCTTTTTATACCGTATTCATATAACTCGGCAGGGTTTAAAGCCAACCACTTTTTCAAACCATCATTAACCTCTCCAGCGCAGTGATGAGTTATCCCACGAAATTATTAAAATGATTTTTTAACATATTTATTTTGAGAGGATACAGAAATAGTTTGAGCTAGATAAATACAAATATAAAATATTTTTAATGTAATTAATTAAAAATACTTTTTAATTATTAATCGTCATCTTATTTAAATTGTAAACCTCACAATGACAATGATTGAAAATGTATTTTAAACAAAAAATCACATTCATTTTGTTGAGAAATTCCATCAACAATTACTTGACAATCGTCCAATTTCACATCAAATTGCCAATCAGAAATCTGCCAACAACTCGTTCTCCAATTTTAGTGAAAGTACGAATTTATAATTTATATCAAAATAAAATAACCAAACAGAAGAACGTAAACAACGTACAATATCACAGAAGGGACAATATAGAGAAAATAGAGGATGGAAAGGCAGTCGAAATAAAAGAAAGTGTACAACGGGAGGCTACAAAATTTGTAACAAAATTCAAAGACAAAGAAGAAGAAAAAAGGCTATAAATAGATAAGGATGTTAACAATCAGGCAGCTGAAGAACATCAAAGTCTCATACAATTAGACACAAGGAACACCGAGCATAACTATATTTAGAATAATGAATTCGAATTAAATACAGAGATGTAGATAAGCGTCGTGAGTGGAAAGATAATGAAAACACAGAAGCCAGTACAGATAAAATAGACGTAGGAAAAGTTACACTGTTCAAACGATAGCAGATATGACGTAATTAGAAGAATAACGATAAAGTCGAAATTAGAGAACAAACAAAAATAATATCGTTCATAGTAATAGATCACATGATTCCAAGTGTTGGGTTGTGGTAGATGTTTATTTGTTTGCTGTTTGAAACAACTCAACAGCGTGAGTCCCTTTATTATTATTTGTATATGACAACAAAAAGATTTACAACAAACTTTATTCAAATTAAGAAATGATAAAATACAACAAATGTTCACACAGATTAGCTCGTACACTGATTTTATAATAAAACAAATTAACTGTGGTTATCTCACAGAGACCGTGAGAACCTTGATGTAAGCCTTAATATTTTAAAAATATAGATTTTACGATAAAATGTGATAAACTCCAAAGGGTGATCCTTTAGAGCAACAATATGCTTGGCTTTAAAATAAAGAACTGATTACTTTTACGTTGATTATTCGAAATCTCTGTAGTCAGATTTTTAAGAGTGAATTGTGATGGAAATCCCTCAGCTTATATAGCCGTTGAGATTCGGTACTTTGTACCCAGGAATTTCCATCACGCTTATTAATTTTAAACCATTTTTTCACTTTTGATCTTTAATATTTATAATTATAAAAGTTCAAAACCTTAAATATTCTTTATAATTTACTTAACCTTATAAATTTTATTATTAAAATTACTGACATTACTTATTAATTGTTATTAAATTTTTGACATTTAAAATTAACTATTTTATTTCTTTTTCACTCTTTGTTATTTCTTTTATTTATAAATAATAATATATATCAATTTATATCATAGTTCATAATCAAAATCAAAATAACTACAGAATATTCAATATCAATTGGATTACAAAAAATGTTCACAATAATAAATTATAAAAATGTTCATTAATGTTGGATCAAAATGGTCAAGATTCAAATGTTATAACATATCAATATTCAATATCAATTGGATTACAAAAATGTTCACACAAATGTTCATTAATATTGGATCAAAAATGTTCAAATAACAGTTCACAATTGATTGGATTGGGATTTGGATTCGCAGATGGGAATCTCTACCGACATCAGGCGTCTAAATCCACGCTCCAGCTTCGGGTAGCCCAAGTTTCCCCTGATTTCATTACTATTGCCGCGAGTTTAACTGTTGGAGTTCCGGGTCTCTGTTTTGTTGGGGTGTTTTTGGTCTTTTGAACTCTGGTCTTAATGGTTTGTTTGGCTGCGGCTGTTTTGGGGACAGCTGTTGTTGCTGTTTCCATTCACTATATGTTTTGATAGTACATGGGATTTTTTCGTCCTCGCTCTCTTCACTATCTGAGTAGAGCACAAGACGTTCCATGCTATCCCAACATAAATGACACACCAGACAATTATGTCAGCACCTAAGTTTCGTGGTAGTTTAGAATAATGGTTACTAGTCATCAAAAGGAGCTTTTCTTCCTCTATTATATTGCGTTCTAAAATGTTAATGACTCAATAATGGTCTCTTGCGAGTCTAAATCAAGCAAACTAACAATTATCATGCGTTATTCAAGTAAATGTGATATAATTCCTTCGCATGGCTAAGCATAGACAGCATTTTAGACAGTTACATTTTGAAAAAATGAAATCGATTTAATGTTTGACACCAGATTTGGCGAATCGAAAGACCAAACATCAATAGTCATCTTTCTTTGATTAATTAATTAAATGTTTTTTCACATACTCTACTTGCAGAGTGATTTTGACCCAGTTCGTCTATTAGGCAGTCACAGTTATTGGATAAATCCATCTCACGTTAGTTACCAAGTATGTTCTGAAAAATAAAAATCACTCAAATTTCTAGAAAAATTAAAAGTGAAATGCGAGAATGCTTTACATATAATTTATTTGTTTAAAAATTCTAATTTAATTTAATTTCAGGCTGAATCTCTTAAATCATTTTCAATTTGAATTTGCAAACAAGTTTCATTGAACAGGCCTGCGAAATTAAATATATTGAAAATAAATAAACATCATTAGAGCGTGTTGGTAAATGTCAGGTGATTCTATCACGGTTGGAAAATCTTGAAAGCATGAACAAAGTGATAATGTGAATTATCCACACCTTAAATCTTTGGATCCTACAGGGGAACTTTAGGCATCTCTTTATCATAAGCCAAAGAAGTACCTGATGATCGGAGATAGTTTAGGATGATTTCAGCTCGATTCAAAGTTAAAGGCCTATTTTTTTTCAAGCTCAAGTTATTGTAGCTGATAATTTTTTGCAATGGGATAATGTGTCCAAGATATTGAGGGAGGGCAGAGCTTGAGGGTTGTATTAAACACAATACTCTCTTGAATGAAGTCTTTGAAGATGAAAATCGCTCGTTAAAAATCAATGGCGACCACCTTCCTTCATATCTAAATCGTATTTCTTAATCCTCCACACCAACTCATACGCCACATATTATCAAAGTATAGTGTCAGTGATGATTTTATTGAAATTACCAGACATTTATACTGATGCGAGCACTATGGGATAAAGTAGAGTTACCATATTTCCATCTCCCTTTTTGCGATTGTCATCAATGTACTATTAATCATGATTGACTCGGTAAAGGTAGAGTCTTATGAAATTTAAGGTAAAATTTTCCTTATTTTCCTATGCTTATGATATTGCGATAACTTGTAACTTAGATTGGACATAGTATTTAATCTAGTATTAAAGTGCAATTTTGTGTTTCAACGAGAGTTCTAAGAAGGTCACGATCAATTCACAACGAATAAAAAGCTATGCCTCAGTGAGATTTACCAATATCTTATAGTTCCGGTCAGATTGACCAAACTGCGTATCAGGCTATCCTGAAATTCATTACGGATGTGCAAAATGTTGCAAATTCCGATTTGCTAGGCCATAAGAAAGTAAAATCGATTAAATCAATTCTATTTCCCACTCTAATCTTTAGTTTCCAAAACAGAGAATTCAAAAGGTTCTTCAATGGAACCAAAGATGTCAAAAAGGCTGTTATGTTAGGTACTTTTACTGCTTATTATAGAGGAGTTGTGAGGAATATTCTTAGTCTGTCACACAATTCTGATACTCTCTATCTCTACATGAAAATGTGTATGGGGGTGCTAATCTTTGAGATTTGTTTGATAAATATCATCTTTATCATGTGATCCAGACCTTTAAACCAATAATTATTCAAGATTTTGTGATTTTGCATTTCATTAAAACGTCTCTGATTGAGATCTCTAGAACTAGAATATATGATTTAATTGATACTTCAAACAATACATTAAAATGACTGAACGGTTAATTGAAACAATCCCATGGCAAAGGCGCTAAGAAATCTTGATAGTTGAGATGGCAATAATTGCTTAGATCATCATAGGACTCGAGTTGTTGGACAAAGCAGATGATTCAGTACCGATGATAGTTAAAATGATTTACTTGATATCTACATGGAGAACTCAATGAAATATAATTCAACTTCATAGGAAGTTGATCGATCATTGATTTTTGTTGTAATTTTTCCTATATATATATCTGGAAGTTCAGTGCCTTTTCTTGATCCGGAGTCAAACCTCTTTATTGGCCCATCCTTTAATTCCTTAAAGGCGCTGTCTAGTGGACATGTTGCTCTCAAACTTATCAACTTATCGATATTAAAATCAGTTAAAATGTTAATTGTTACACAATAATTTTTTATATTTAACATCACATAACACATTGCATAATATCATATTAACATAATAAGTAATAAAATTTTCTGCTTTAAAAATCAATTTAAAATCATGCTGCCAATCAATAAAGCTTTGTGATATTTAAATAATTCAATTCTCAGAAAATTTTATTGCCGAAATATTTCACTGGAATATTTGAAACAATTTGTAAAATCAATTTGGTTTGTTTAAATAATATCTGAACAGATATTTCAAAATGGGTTTTAGAACAAACTTTTTTGTTTTCACTATTATATTTTTAATTGGATCAATATTGATTTATCAATTTATGGATGAATATTCGATTTCATCACTATGGATGAAATATTTGTTCTATTTTATGAAAATAGTAAAAAATATTTTTTTCTCCATTCTAATGCAAATTTTAAAGGGTTCATCGGTGAGACCTTATATTAGTATTAATGGGTTCTACCGTGGAATTGAGAGAAGTGTGGGAGATGTTTTATATAGCAAGATAAACCGTTCTGGTTTAAGGGTAATTTTCAAATTAATATGTATTTGTTATATGAATGGTAGACAGATTGATACGCAACAATTTGATGGTGTTGAGGTTTTAGTTTTCAGTCCTCTTAAGTATAAATCCAAGCGGCCCGCTATTATTCATTTCCACGGAAGTGCGTGGATATACAGTAGTCCAAGTTTTTATTTGATTTTAAATTGAACTATTGATGAGTATTTATCTCCTATCGTTAAGAATTTTTCTCGCCCTACGTGGCTGATCTATCTCGCCGATTAAACATATTAATTGTATCGATAAAGTGAGGAAAACGAAATCACTAGTTATTTTTAGATATATTTCTTCATCACAGTTATCGAAAAGCTCCTGAACATCCATTTCCAGCTGGTGTCACAGATGCCATTGTTGGAGCTAAATATTTTATGGAGAATGCTGAAAAATATGATGTGGATCCGAATCGAATAGTTTTGATGGGTGGATTAAAATGATTGATAAAAATATTGATTTATCGATTTCATTATTTGTAGGAGAAAGTTCTGGTGGTAATTTAGTTATTTGTGTTGGACATCATTTGGCGTCCTTATGGCAGGCTGGTAAAATTAAGCGATTACCCAACATTCTAATTCCAATTGTGCCAGCATTACAAATGGCTGATATGAGCACACCGTCATTGATTGATGACAGTCGTGATGAAATATTAAAAAAGCAAGAATCGCGTGCTGTTATTTCAATACTAATATAGTAGAATTTTTAGAGAAACTTATGTGAGTATTGTTTGTAATTACGTGTTTGGAGAATTATCGAATCGCGACCTTCATGATTGCATTAATGTGGTGTCAACCAACAATCATTTGAGTGAAGAGGTTGTTAAGAAAGTGAGAGACAATGTTGATTGGAAACAATATCTATCTGGACGGTAATAAATCGATGAACAGAATTTAATAATAAGCAGCTTGATAGTGAATACGACAATGTTCCAATCAGTGTTTACAAGTTCACACCGAATAAATTCGTCCAGAGATTCTCTGAATTGGTGCTGGATCCTTTGTTCTCACCGTTATCAGCTCTGAACAACATTGATCTTGAGATATTACCACCGGTGTATTTGGTTGCAGCTTCAGATGATCCACTGAGAGATGATGCTAAAATAATGGCAGCAAGATTGGCGCGAATGAAACGAGGAGAATTGAAAGAATTAAAATATTCCCATGCTGAATTTTTGAAACCAGAAAATTTCAAAGAGTGCTCAGATTATTTGTATTCGGTATTGAAAAGCCGAGGATTTTTCTAAATATTTGTTCATTCATTCATTGTTTCTGTCATTCATTGATTTTCTACACTCTGCTACATCAAAACGATTTTACAAACCATTTTTCATAAAATAATAAAATCTATTTGTTGAAAAATATAATTCTTTATTCACACCGATTTCGTTCTGATTCAACAGAGTTAATCGAACTTATTTTATTGATTTAATTTGATTAATAATTTGTCATGTGCCAATATTAGTGGAGTTCTCGAAATCAGCTGCCGAGTTACCATTTTTCGAATACATATACTTCGAGCTTGATTGAATATCTTCTCTTTGAACGATATTTATAATCGGGCCTTTGATAAATATCCATATTTATCTTGTCGATTTGGTGACTATCTATTCAGTTTGCAATAAATTTGATGTTTATTACTCAGCCACAGATTGATTTCAACGATTTCGTGGTTATTGATGGGCCTTAATAAGTTCAGGATCAAAGTTCAGCGAAATTCTAAGCTGAGACCAACTTAAAATAAAAGTCTAATTTATTAAAATATTAATTATAAGGTTAAAATGTCAAAAGGCTAACATAAATTTAAATATCGATATTGATTGTAAAATAAACAAAATTGAAAATCGATAAATTAAAACATTATAAAATATTGATATTTAAGTAAGGTTTCGAATTATTTTGAGCGAATAATAAATCAAAAAATTTGGTTTTATTTGTCAATATAATTATCGATTTATAATTTTAATCGATATAATATCAATATTTCACTAGTTTTGGGACTTAATTTTCAGATTTTTTTGATTGTCATATAAAAGTATAGTGATTTAAATATGAAGATAACGCAATTGAAATACATGGGGCATAAATAATATAACTAGAGTTAACTAGCCATATAATAATCTTTCACGGTCTCTTTGCTTATCAGCAAGACACCTTGAGTACTAAAACTTCATTATCATGACTAAAAACAACAAAATCAATAATAAAATTATACAATCAAAACCTTTCAGTCAACTTATTTTATCATTTTGCTTCATCGATCATCAATTAATTAGATTGCACTTTTTATCGATTAAAGTGGACTTGATAAGTTTATAAAAATGATCACGTTTGATATGAATAATTAATGGTGATTGTGGTGATGAATTAATTGACAAAACATAATTTTAAATCTGAGTAAAATAGTGAGTAAAATAATGTGAAGTATGTCCTAAATAATGACGAAATATTTGTTCAAAATGGTTTTTTTTTTAAAAATTATCACAATGGCATATTAATATGTCGCGTTCAGGTCTGATGATTTTTTATATTTAAGGGTTCAAACAGTCTCTCGTGGCTCTATGTATTAAAGTCTTGGGTGTAACAAGACCTATTTTGTGTTTTATATTAGCGTCGCATTCCATCACCTTTGTAACAACTGTGAGAACAGCATTAATAGTATATTTTATGAAGTCGTGAGTTGTTCTTATTTTTTCATATAATTTAAAATCACTTCTCACTGTGGACACAAATCAATACAATGCCAATAAAATAATGTTTTTAATAAATAACGGCAATTACTGATTTTACCACAATTACTAAAAATTAAGGCGATGATGATGATCGTATATGCAACTATATATAATGACGATATTAATTTATATTAACAAGTAAAATTTACCAGTAGATATGATCAAACATATAACTAAACCAAATTCGAGATATAAAAATACATTATTACACAATAAAATAAACAAATAAAATGAATAAGCAACTTTTCAGGACGCTACTGATTTTATTCTCGGTAATTCCAGAAATTTTGGGGTTGCTTTGTTAGAGCAACTACAACGTGGAAATCGGGGAATTATATTTTAAGGTGATTACTGGACAGGGATTATGTCTATCTAAAATACTTTAATGAATAAGTAGGGTTTAAGTGCGACAATCATAAAATCGGAAATGGATGAAAATATGGATTTGAACTGGTGTCGCAGAATATCTTTGGATTCAACTAATAATTGTTGTTGATCGTTTTGATGAAGGAAAGTTTATTTCATTGATTATGTGTGATTATGACACAATTGTTGACATTTATTATAAAATATGTTTAACGATATGATATCGATTCAATATTGTGCAACAATTGTGAATGTGCTGTGATAAAATATTAAAATTAAAATGATTTAATGATTTTGTTGATGAAAAATCAATACAAGTATCACAATTTGATGCATTTATAAATTTTAAGCTTTATTTTCCAATATGAAATATGAGTGAAATTAAACAATTTTTTGGTTTTAATTCATTGTTTTGATACTCTGCTAGTATTTAGTGAAACCATGGAAACAGAAAAAAATTTGTTATATAATATAGAAACGAAATTTATTTTCTTGTAATAGGAATTTTTTTAAATATTTTAATGTTATGATGTACTGAATCCATGGAAACACATAAAAGCTATCTTTATAATAACTTCATTTTTTGGTTTTTGTCAAACACCCAACAATGCGATGATGGCAAATGTTATCAAAATAATAAGATTCCTAATTGCAGTTTCATTTCTAATTCATGCTACTTGTTCAAGTAGGGTGGATAAATGATAATTCGCATTGATCATTACACCCGAGTCGTTCGTATTCGTAACACTTGAACTTAATCCTTTTTGCATTGTATTGAATGGTCTGGTTATGTCGATTCCAAGCATTTCAAATGATTAGCTAGCTATAATAGTCTGATATGGTGATTTAATGCATCCATTCATTATCTTCCCATGTTGACATGACCTACAATTTCCAAATGGCATCCAGTTCCATTGATAGCCAATAATATTCTACCATGATGGCATAATAAACTCATTCTATTTCCTATTATTCTAGAATTTTATGGTATTTTCGAACTACATCCATTTACTTCTCTATCAGTACGATACATCTCCATTTGTTATTTTCAATCAGCCAAAGACGATCCTTTTAATTTTTCAATTTTCCTTTTCCCAAAATATTTTCGTCATTTCCTTTGTAATATTATGTCAATCTCTCATTAATCTTTTAAAATATCTTTTATTATTTTGTGCTTTTCATCTTTTAAAACTATCTATATTTAAAAATACTTTGTTTTTCTTAATTATTATCATTTCTTAATATTTCTGCTACCGGGCTTTTGACTCAATAACGCGGTCTTCTCCAATTTAAAACTTCTGGAACAGTACTTGCTGAAATAAATCGAAATTGAATATTTTGCATCATTATTTCGCCATTGATCGTGTGGTTTTTTGACACAAATTTTGGTGACCATATTTTTATTCCAAGTGATAGTGGTAATTTGATACCCTCTGTTATCGAGAGACCTCGTTGTTTTCGCCTATCATCAATATAAATTTTTCAATTTCATTATTAAGTATCCCGATTTCAGTATTTGAATTAAATTTAGATTTAACACCACAACTTATAGGGAGGAAACTCATTATCCAGTAATTCATAAATATGAAAATCATTAAGGTGACAAAAATTAAGAAAACTAAAAGCTCATTATGTTTATATTAATTATTATATATTATACATTATATTAAAAATTTTATAAAAAGCCAAAAAAATTCTAAAATAGGAAGAGATAGAACATACAAATTTAATGAAGAATACAAATAAATTATCTCAAGGAAAAATGGTGTCAAAGAATTTATAAATGGCTTGTAAATAATAACGACGGATTCCAAAAAATTTAAATTTGAAAAGGATAAGCCTGATGAAGATGAGATTATTTCCAAGATTTATTAAAAAAAATATATTTGAGGAAGAAATAGGAAATGTTAGAGATCATTATCATTACTAAAAAGAAAATAATTACTAAGGGGCGGATTGTTAATAATCGAATTCATCATCCAGAAAACTTAGAGATTTTCCACCTGACCTGCTTCTTCTCCTAGATTAAATCGGGAATTTGGATAAAGTTACAATGCAGAAGTCAAATTATTTAATGATCAAACTTATGTATTGAAACGTATCCAATATCTTTTGAAATCTGGTAATATAGACCGTTATTCTCGTTCAGAAGACGATGAACTTAAAAAAGATCATATTTGTCAAACATTTTAATTTCTATTTTAGCCTTTTCTCTTGCTGCAATTCTTCTATTTCCCCATTGTAATTCTATTGTTGTTGATGTTAATGTTAGTTGATTTATTCCAGTTATTTCTCTTTTCATCATAATAAATTCTTTATTTTCATTATTCTTACTCTTTACGATATTTGATATATCCCCTATTGTTATCGGTTTATTATTTTTGCCAGAGTAATATTCACTTATAAATGCCCATCCTAACATTCTTTTATTACCTTGGATCATTTTAAATTTTCCGCTAATTTTATTTAATTCTTCGGACTTGTTCAATATTATTAACTTTTTTTGGAACTTGCACTGATGTTGTTAGCTTTTCCCTTGTGTTACCATATACTATTAATTCAAAGTTTCCTATTTTCTCTTCAAATTTATGTTTAATGATGTACCTTACTTTGCGTCTCTCTCTTTCTTCGAGTTTCCAAAGTTCTACATTATTTACTTGCTGATTTCTCCTAATTAGTTTATCTAGTTGGTAGATTATTATTTCAAGAATATGTGTCTCCCTTAGCTTTTTTTCTTTAATCTAAATGTTTGAGCTATTAAGAAACATTTATTATCTCATTCTACCGGGTATTCTTGGTATAAATTAATGAATTTCCAAGTTAATACTTCATCGTTCCCTCATTTATTAGCAATTTTTAATCTTGCGCTTAACCAAATAAATATTTTTACCATAGCGTAGCTTTATTTACGTTGCAGTATAATAGCCATGCATTAAATAAAATAAATTACCTTGCATTAATATTCGCAGAGAAATTCTCTCTGCCTTAGTGGAATTAATTTCAGAGAATTTCTCTCTGCCACGATAAAT
>JBBMOY011684733.1:0-13575 GCA_037951405.1 Platydemus manokwari | reverse complement strand
TTATTATTATTATTATTATTATTATTATTATTATTATTATTATTATTATTATTATTATTATTATTATTATATTTTTTATATGAAATTCAGAAATATATTGAGATAATTATATAATTCTAATAACAAATCAAATACAGTATCATTAATTATCGATAATTGAAAGCTCTAATTAAATAGTTATATTTTTTTACAAATTTCCCACTCACTAGTGTTTCATTGCAACAAAAGTTATTGTTTCGTCGACTTAACAAGAAATTTGAGAAAAATTTTCAAAAATTATAATTGATTATTATAATTGGTTGAAAATATTTTGTAAAATTGAGAAAATCATGTTTCGATAGCATTTGTGATAGAGCTGTAATTCGAATGCATCAAAGCTGGTTGTGCCACCATGAGAATGACAGGGGAACTAATATCGTTTTTTTGGATAACTCTGATGAACAGAAGTACTGCCTCACACGAACATTCTATCTAACAAGAGTGAATTCCATTGTTTGCATAAATGATAATAATTATTCTTCTATTATAGAGACTATCCGTCTATTATGCAGTTTGAGAACGTTTGTCGAACAGTTGTGCGAGATGAGTATAAAAAATGAGTTTTTTTCCATATGTAAATTTTATTAATAGATTTTTACTCGACGCAGATAAATTAGCTTCAGCCTCATCAGACCACCAGGCACAACGATCTGTTCATTCTGTTCTGCAGACATCAAACATTTCTCCATTCCATTTCCATGGAAACTGATAAGAAATTCCTTGTAGACCATTCTGAGTAAATTTATGCGAGCGAATTTGTAATCTATTTTTATTATTGTGTCGACACAACAGACATCGTCTCGATGTATTTGCAAAATTGCATTATCGTAGACTCGTTCGCAGTGTTTTGTTTGGAATTGAAGAAAATAAATCACAATCGTAATAATGATATTCAATATAAAATATCTGCTGTTCAGTGGGATTTGCAATTTTTCTGTTACCTGCGAATAATTTGTTACAAAATTATTAGATATTGCCTAAGACGTAGATAAACAATCTGAAATTATCTAATAATTAATAAATTTCTTATTATAATATTGAGTAATAGCTAGGTCTTTTGATTTGACGAAAACGGTTTACAAAAATGTATGAATAATCTTCTAATATACAAGTGATTTGGTTCAACAGGGATAAATATGTTACTGGATTGTTTGCCAGTAAAACACACAGCTCATTCAAATGACTAGCATTTTCATAAATCTATTCAGTAGTATCCGTAATTTCATGAAATTCATTCCAACTCATATTCCATATAGTTTATTTATATTAAGAATCGGCAAGGAATATCGGGCCGAATGATTATGGACTAATTATTTCAAAATTATTACTTCTATATTAATAATCGTCAAACTGTGTTCACATTTTCATCACAATGAGAAAATTTCGACCACGTTTACGAAACAGTACAAAAAACTACATCATCAATGGAAACATAAAGGATTTCGGTCATACTAATTTCCTTTGGGATTACCCGGGTATTGTAAATGTCAGATAAAGAATGCTGTGTTAAATATTGGGATAAATATTATTACTGATGATAAAGATGATTGTTTTGTAGTGGTAATATTTTAATCATTTCGAGAATAATTTTTCAATCAATCCAATCTAAAATACTAAATAAACCAACAACTATTAATTTATTATTATATATTCATCATTATAAATTAAATTATAGTTATTTATTATGAGATTTATACAAAAACTTTTAAAATTAATATAGACCGAGGCCTTTTAATGGATTATATGAAATTTATTAATCTCAAATCACCTTATTGCGGTATATCTGGGTTATTTTTGTCACAATCAATTTGAAAATATGACCTGTTAAGCTTTTAAAAATAGACCGTTTATCATACTATTTATTTCCTAAATTTTTTATGATTCAATCTTATTAACGGTCTTAAGTGGACTTCATTAACCACACTGTAACACAATATTCGTCTAAGTTATTTATAATTATAGCCGATGTAATTAATAATGTAGACCTGCCAGAGTGGAAAAAATGCTTTAGCAATCAGGCTTAATGTATTTATCCTGTCCCCCAATAAAAGAATATCGTGCATTGATTACTGTGGCTAATTTATTTACTTGTAACGGCTGACTAAATACTGGATGACGTGTGATAAAGCGCTTCGAACGTAACATATGTACACAATAATACACGTGTTACCAATTGAAGTGTTAATGGAGTGTTATGATCTGATGCTTTATTTTCAATTGATGCCCATACATTGCCACGAAAACATCCAATTACAAAATCATTGTACAGCTCAAAAATTTTCACGGGTCTTCAAGTTGAGTTGAAGTTGGTGATTAAAGAATTTTTGAATTGATTGTCGAAAGCAAAAAAAATCTTCCAATTAAATCAGAACGAAATAAATCAATTTGTAATTTATTAAATACATCGATTTTTTGGATTTGAAAATCGTATTATTTGTGCTCTAGCAATGACTCGTCAATTTTAATTCATCAAATGAACAACGAGTACCGTGATGTGATTTTATGAAGGAATTCGTATTGTTATGATTCTTAGAAGAGATTTTTATTTGTCATTAAGTTATATTTTATTTAATTTTAAAACTTTTTCCAATGGTAATTCAATTTTCATAATTATCGTGGTAACAATTTCATTACCAGTATGAGTTTTATCGATTTCATTTTAGATTTTAAATTGAATTTAAATTTAAATTTATAAGATTCAGATAACAATGAAGTTCGAGTAAAGTTTAAAAAGGGTTTTTAAATTTTTTTAGTTAATTTCAAATTTTTATATAGTTTATTTCATTATATTCTATAAAAAACATTTTGAAATTTGTATTAAAGCACTTAAAAAGAATTTTAGTTGTTTGAAATCAAATATTGAATAAACTACAGCTTCAAAATCTCCTAAAATTTGAGTATTTGAAAAAATGAAAAAGGAGATCGAATTGCAATTTATTGAAAATTAGCTAGATATTCTCAATTTTTACAATTATTTTATAAAAATAATCAATGATATTATTAAACGTGTCTGTAATTAACTAACTTGAATTATACGAATAAATCAAATTAGTAGTTATATATAAAATTAAGTTATAAAATCATCTCATGCACGAGAATTTATTATAACGAAAGTAGGTCAAAGGACCCTTTTTCTTAACTTAAGCCTTAAGTTCAATTAATTTTATGTAATAAAGACTTTGTTAGGTAAAAATGGTTATGGAGTCCCTACTATTTCCTCACTAAAAGATAAAATAATAATAATAATAAAATAAATAACAAAAACCTTTGAGAGCCTTGACATGTGGACAAGCTTTCCTTGAGTAGTCCCTGTTCGAAACAAAGCCAGTCGATAAATTTCACAAGACAAAGCGCTTTTGCTCAGAAAACAGAAAATCATTGTCTCCACCAATACACGACAAATCTTCAGAGAGAAGAAAATTGATTAGTTTATTATCAGTAATCAAAGTTGGATAAGACAAGGACAGATATCCTATATAAACAAACTGCTACGAGACATAATTAATGCAAAAAGTTTGAAGAGAAAATGCAATTCCAGTATTTTCATATGACCTCACTAAACTGAATAGTAAAAATACCACTCGTGTATTTTCCTTTACTACGAATTTGAAACACAAAAATTGAGAAGAGAATTTGGAGACACTTTCTGTCTGTGTATCGACAATTTGGGAAAGCAGATAAAATATTATTTGCAGTCTATTCCATTACATTATTGAAGATAAATTCAACCCTCGACGATATCAAGACTGAACAACAAACCGTTACAAGCTAATATTATTGTCAGATATTGTAACAAATTTAATATTGAAGAAATATCGAAATCCACAAGGATTGTTAACACATTCATCATGTAATTTATTCCATTGTTAGATAAGAAGGAATTATCGTAGACCGTCCTAGACCGATCATATTAAATAAATAGAATAAATTTATCCTTACATCTACAATTTTATTCTTTTTGTAAAAGTACTGGTGCGACACCATCAGTGATTTATTGTGACATTTATACAAACAGTGCATTTGAAGTTGGAACTATAAGGTTTGCTCTCAACAGTTATTATAATTTTCTTATTGCAACTCAGTTATTACAATTCCATCAGTTTATTATTATTATCTTGTTGTCTTATATCTACAATATTAATAAAAATATGTCGTCATTTTATCGTTTAATTGTTCGAAATTTTATGAATTATTCTTATCGTCAACACAAGATAAAGTCTTGAAATAAAACCAACTAATGAGGTACTCTGATGATTTAGAAATTGAGATATTTATCAATAATTAAATACCGATAAAACCTAAATTTATCTTCTGCTGAGAATGTAGCCTTAATTTGATCTTGGTCAGTTTGTACCACGAAACATCTTAAGATGACATACCCAATATAGGACGGTCATGAGCTAAATATTCTCCAATTTTATTCAATAAGAGGATTGAATGATGGCTCAAAGTGATTTAATGATAGAATAAAAATACTCTTCTTGTGAGGAATTTCACAACCTAAATAAATATTCCTTTTACTGGAAATTTAAGTGGTGATGAAATTTCAAATTTACTTCAATAATGGTCTTTCAAAGAGATATTGATTGGGCTGCATTTAGTTGAGAAGTAATAATCTTTTTCTTTTTCAGAATTACAGTGTAATTTGACTGTATTCCCAAGTCTGGCTATCAAGGAGAATTAAATTTATGGTAATGAGAGGCCATAACTCATCATATTTTCAATTATCAGCTCGTTATTACTCATCACATATTTCATTAGTTTCGGTGAAAATCCCTAACATTCCGATTTGTAATATAATAAACCGGGAGTATTTAGCGAGTAATTCAATGTTTTAAAGGTCAGTCACATTTTATAAAGCACTTATGGAAAACGAATGGAAAAGTCTCGACACAGAATAAATTTCAAGTAAAATTATTTAAACAAATTAATACATAAAAGCTGATTTTAAATTTTTTTAAAACCCCCTCAAAATAAATTTTAATCAACGGAGTTCTGCCCAGCAGAACCAATAATTAACAATACACTTTATAGACTGAATTCGTGTTGAATTTTTCTTATCCTTGTTGACTTATGATTGTTGACAAAATAATTTGACTTTGAGGCTTATTATTCGGAAAAAGTTGAAGAAAAGGATCCCAGTCACAAGTAAAGATCATCAGAGATATTTATAGCAGCGAAATACCTTTGCTCTGATAGAAAAATTATAAAAAAAAACATCTTTACATAATAACAAAATTTAGCAGAGTATATTTAGAACAAAAACATAACAAATTGAGAGCAAAATATATCAAGAAATATCAGATCGCCTTTCGCTGCATTTATTTTGTTTTTTCCCCCATCAAAAGATTCTCAACCGAGGCTGTGAGGATTAAGTTGCCTACTGTGATGATACTCAGTAGAAAACTTCTAGTAGATAAGCGCCTACTCATACCAATTACTTAAATTGATTTCGTTTTTAATAAAAAAATATTTTGCGTTTGGATATTTTTTTCGAAATCATTCAAGTGAGTGCAAATTAGTGGTTTCAATGTATGTTAATGATGTGTTGTCATTTGGTGAATTATATATGAATTATTCACATCATATTGTTTTCGTCATTTTTTGTTTTTAAACCGGTGACCGATATTTCTCTTAAAATATTATCTTTCCAAAAATTCTGTATTTTCAATTTTTCCCTTTTCTTCTAATTAACTCAACTATAAAGTCAATGCGGGTTCGTTTGTATTTATGAGCGATATGTTTATGGTGGTCATGACCATATGGCTGGCAATAAATAAATTGATCGCTGGTTTCAACAGCCGATTATCAAGTGCTGTTCGATGAGTAGAAAGGACTGTGCAATCGGGCTGACTTTTGTCAATATCAACCGTTCAGACAATAGTTGCTCATAATTGTTGCAATACTACTGTCAATTGGTTGAAAATTAATTACGCTGAAATTGTGCATATGAGTTAATTAAAAATAAAATGGAATATAGTCATTAAACGTAAAATTAATTCACTGAAAATTCTGCATAGCCCGGTAATATACACATACACGATTGAAAATACTGATAGAAATATCTATTACAATAGATTCGTGTCGATTCGTTTAACCATGTCGACACCAGTGTGATATCAGTCCAGAACGTGCATTGTAAGAAAGCTAGCTAAGATGAAATGAATATAAAAGGATTTCTCACATTAGAATCTATTCAACTGCAATGAATTGAAGAGATATTTTCTACAAAACACACAAATTTCTTTCAATTTTCTTGCAATTTATTAATTTTATTCTAGCCTGAACGTTAGCATGAATAGTGCTTAAGGAAATGAACGTAATGTATTACTCGATTGTTCAATCTCTTTATTTAATAGTTAAAGTTATAATTAATGTTATAAATAATAATTATTATTCACGGTTATCAATGTTATTATTATTATTATTACTATTATTATTATTATTATTACTTTTATTATCATCATTATTATTATTATTACTTTTATTATTATTTTTATTATTATTATCTCAATCAAAAAATTTACTAAATATTCGTTCACACTCACCGTTAATAAAATTAAAGTAACTAGGTTAATTAATTATTTAATTTCATGAAATCCTAATCATCTTCATTGAACAAGATCGATTACGACGGAAAATGCAAATTTGATATCTGAATCAGTTGCTCATATATTTTAATAGTTTCCTGCTACTTCTCCATTAATCCGATAGTCCATTGCTGAATGACATCGTTATGAATGATAATAAAAATAATTTAATTCCAATCTTATCGAGAAAAAATGCGATTTTTCAATAGATGGTTGTCAAAATTACTGAGATTATCATGTGTGCTGCTGTAGAGAAGTGGGTCAAGTGAACACAGCTTCAATGATGCTGCAATGAGGAGGAAAAGACGACCGATTTCGTTAGTGATGTGACTCATTAGATTCGTTGAGCATCAGCAGAGTTTTGAGTCGGCTTTTCCTAAATTGACTGCTTTTCGGTAATGATTGTTGATGAATTTCCTGCAGAGATTTTCCTCCTGAAATACATCGGCTAACGTGGCTATGCTCAGCTACATGCCTATTTACGGATGACTGGAGATGAGAAATTTTATCAGCGACTAACAAATCACACAAGGTTTTTTGACTTGCTGAGATTTTGCTTTCAAACTGTCGAGATTTATTAAATTTTGATGATTTGTTATTTGAGTTTATAATGATAATAATAATAATTATTATTATGTTAATAGTAATTATTGATTGTCATTTTTAATGTTTTTTATTTACTTCTTGGTGCGCGATAAATGATGTAAGTCTAAATCGATGATCTTTATGAGATCTTGTTTTGGTTACAAATAGAGCCAAAGAACTTAATAACAATGATCTTCTCGCCAATTCCACCAATCAAAGCCAGATCTTAATACTCGACAGTAATTGGAAACATTAAGTGTTTTTGTTAAATTAATGTTAGTTTTTGAAGCCGTTTTAAAGGCGTTTTATGTATTAATAGTTTTGTACAGGTGAAAGTTAGAGTAGTTTACGGCGACGACCTTTTGATATAACACCGAGAAAAGTGAATTAACAAGTACATAAATCTCTATCGTCAAATGGATTTCGACATCATATAAATATGTATCAAAAATAGCGCTTGTTTTCAAGCAAAGAGAACTGTCAACAATGAACACATTTACGGATAGATGGCAATTCCGACAGTACAAAACAAGAAGTTTCACTTCGTACAAACCTGATGTCCATATAGAAGAACAAAATTTATTTGCCGCAATGGCATATTGTTGCCAACAGATATATTTTTTTTCTCGATTTATATCGTTGTTTCACCTGCCAATATGTTGGAAAATCAAAAATATCAATTTCACTGCCCGTAATAGTTGCCGCCTTGTATATAGCATCTAAATAGTTTGTAGTAAAGCTCATTATCGACGCCTCTGTTCTAAGATAGTTCCCATTATCAATGTGAGTTCAGCCAGGTGATGTTACACATGAATGAGCTGAATTTTGAAAAAAAATGTAAGCAATTAAAATCCCCTTTAAAAGTAGGCAGCTGGAAGTTAATTTTGGCGAAGTGAAAGAAAAATAGATAATAGATTTATTAAAAATCAATGAATGTAATCATATGGAGAAAGTATTTCTCGGGGCGATTTTGATTTGTTTCTGTTTTACAAAATGAATGATTATTGATTTAAATAGAATTCTCAACAATAATTTCGTTGTCATAGTAGAAATAACATTGTAATTTATTAAAAAAATAATAATGATAATAATAATAATAATCATTATTATTATTGTTCTGATAATGGCTAGAATCTAATTTCAAATTATTATAAAATCACGAATTGTTCATGTACAACACAAATATATGTATCGTAGGTGATTTAAGTAAGCCATATTGGATTTACAATACACACACATGTATCACTGGGTCACGTGATTGTCATGGTGATTGTAATCGATAAATCAAATTTTTTTGTAAACTTGTATTCAATTAAAATTTTCAAATCACTCCAAACTGATATTATGTTTCCAAAGAGTTAGACTTGCAAAACGAATTCCGTTTTATTTTACAAAATCGAAGAAATTGATTAGATTAAATCTCAACAATTTCCCAATCCGAAATGAAAGAACGTTTCATATGGATTTTTGTCACGGAAATTTGTTGGCCAATATCAACTGGTATTTTCAGATTCAGTGCGATAAAACTTGGAATTGAACGTCAATATAAAAATGCAGTCCAAAATGTTTCGATGTCATCTCAATTTATTATTAATAAACTGATATCTGATTCAATTTTTATGGTGATTATTTTAATTATTACTGCAAACATTGAAAAACTTCTGTCCAAAGATGCGAAGATTTCTAACATGCTAACTGTGGCGTTAAATGGTTTCATTTGAGAACTGGTGATCTGTGATACAAATATTATTCACAACTAATAAAATCAATATTAAGTCTATGACGTCATTAATAATATGTATTTTATTCGATTTTAAACTGTTGGCAATAATTTTATTGATTAATCAATCAATGATGACTGGAACGATACCACAAGCAAAATTCACTCTTCAATGGCATAATGTTTTCGGATCAACAAGACTAAAATCATCGATTTTAACAGTAAAACGGCAGGTGGTGTCCTGTTGCAACAGAAAAAGTCACGAAAGAAACCGTTACTAGGCAACTAAGAACTATTAAATTAAATTTAGATTTCGAACATTTATTGATGATTAATGAATTCAAATTTTCTGTGAATTTTAGAACTGATATTAATTGGATCGTTTTGGAATTGTATTGCACCAAATCGATCTGTCAATATTATTCTTTTATTTCTATTCAATGTCAGTCAATGATTAAGTAATAAATATAAGAACAAGAGTCTAAAAAAGTAAATCAATTTATTATTATTATTATTATCATTATTATTTACATGATTAATAAATGCAATAAATCCTGTGCAGCCAGTGAATCGATAATCTCCGATATTGAATAATCGAGAAATTATTTATCTCATTTGTTCGATAAAAATACATTTATCGATGTGGATAGTGGATAGGTTTGATGGTGGCCATTAATTACAACGCTGACATCGTTTGAAAATCTCTCCAATAATGTCATGAACTTGATTTATAAAAGCAGAAAATAATCTTGTTTTGTCAATATATGGTTTGGAGCTGTAAAATATTTGTGAACGAAAAAAAAACATTAATAATCTGTCAATAAGACATCATTTTTTGTACAGTCGAACGTGGTGGCGTTCTTCTTTTGTAGGGATAAACAATATTTGAGAAATTGGTTTATTGGGTTAATTCGACATTTTCCGATGCAAACACAACCCAGACAACGACAGCCATATTTCATAACGAATGGGACACTGTATGAATTGCACTCTTTTATAACCTGGACCCCAGCCTTTGTGGGGGCTGATATGAATGACGGCCGAATGAATGAGAGGTAGCTGACCTGGTCTGGTTTCAGTTTCGGATTTTAAGAGAAGTTTGAAAATGTCCATGCTGAAAGCCAAAATGGATTCGCCTGCTGATACACGAACAATCGGCCATTTACCGGTGGAGAAGGCATTTTCCTGAAGAGTTGCCGAACTAACGAAAACGGCTTTCGATTCTTTGTTATGTAGAATGACGTTCTTATTAGAATCCAATTCCAGCCACAATCGATTATGTGGTATGGGCAATGGTAGAAATGAATCGTCGATATAAGTGTTCCACGTCACTTTATTTGTGTTCCACAATTCGATTTTTCCCCAATGTGAATGAATGTTCTTCGATTTCAGTTTAAGTTGATCACCATCCATTTCACGATCTACATGCTTAAGGATATGATTTTTCAATTTGGACAACATGAAAATTATGAACAAACTGGAATAATCGA
Organism: Platydemus manokwari; assembly: GCA_037951405.1. NCBI lineage: Eukaryota > Metazoa > Platyhelminthes > Tricladida > Geoplanidae > Platydemus > Platydemus manokwari. The sequence goes on along the minus strand of JBBMOY011684733.1, from coordinate 3,151 downwards.
GCTCATTATCATAACTATTGGTTCATTTCTCCTTGGACCAACAAAATATTGAACAATTACCATTGGTTGACGAGTAGTTGCTGATTGGCTGGAAGAGATAGAAATTGTCGGATAGTAAATATTATCGAGAAGGTTTATTTTCTACTTCAAGTATTACTTACGAAAAAAAAACTAGTTTCTTATTGATAGAGAATGAGTCAGGGCCGAGAAATACATCTAGAAGATATTTCAGGATTTTGCACATGTTTTCTCGTTTCTCAATCCAACTGCAGACTCCATTATTGAATACAATCCAGCTGAATACATCTGGGCATAAGTAATTGATAATATCAATCTCGTTTTGTTGCTGAAATCGAATTGCCTTGTATGCGTCATAGATGAGACGAGTCTGCTTATTTAAATCAATTCGATTTCTCAGAGAGACGGTTAAGTAAATTTTCGTTGAATTTGCATCTCACATAATGATGATAAAAAATTGTAGTTGGAAAATTTCGATTTTCCTTGTGTTTTTCTGCTAATATTGGCAGTTTATATCGCCCATTAAATTCGCAACTGTGTTTTATATAATATTTTATAATTAAATAATAATAATATTAATAATAATAAATTATAATAAAACCAACGCTAATAGATGGATAATACAATTTAGAGTAACAACAAGACATGATGTTCACATCAATTATAAACAAAATATAAATTAATAATTAAAAATATGATTTTGAAATAATAACCCGAATAATGATCTTGGTGTAGACCTTATTTGTCAATCCAGTTCAGATCATTATGCGCATCTGGATTCACAGTGTACCGTTTGATATTGATGTAAACTATTTAACAAAGAACCACTGAAAATCTCACACAATATGTGAGAATTTTTAAAGATTTTTTCCGATTTTATATAAAATTATATTAATTTGTTTAAAGAATTGTATTTAATTATATATAATTTGGTGTCGTGACTTTATGGTACATTCTCAATACGTGCTTAATAACACAGTGGCTGCTTACATGGTGACCACGCATTCTGAGTAGATCAATCACTGAAAATTATGGAAGAGAAGGAGGAAGATATTGAGAATATATATAAAGAAGTTATAAATAAGATGTAGAGAAGATATAAAGGAGATAGATGGATCAGAGTATTCGATACAATGTCCATTAAAAATACAAAGAAAATCAAAGATTTTAATAAAAGCCGAACGTGAGTATTTATAAATGAATTAAATTTCTAAAAATTCAATTATAATTATTCCTGCTATTATTATAATAGAATGTATATAGATAAATATTCTACTGATGTTGTTTCACATTATCGATTTTTGGAAAGAGTTCGGATGTATTTATGTTCTATTTATTGACATACAATTTTGATACCCGTTAGGCATGGTAAGCAATTCTTAAGTTAAAAACTGAATGGAAATAATAATATAAATTGTATCAACTTGTCATTGATATAGAAGACATAATCCAAATGATTTCCATAAATCAATAAATGAAACGTTATCTCAAATAAAATTATCTTTAATTCCACCTGGAAATTAGTTATTGACAACAATCAGTAAACTCACATAATCAATTATTTTCAGATTTTCATTTTGAAACTTCGCTTAATTAATATCAATATTTAATAAATACCGCACATTATAATAAAGGGTTTTAATAATTATATAATAATTATTATATCGTTTGTCAATTATCTTTTATAAGCGTTGCACCAAATAATATTTCCTGTTTCGTTTGATTTCGAGTTTCAGGAGAGCTGAAGTTATTTTCTGCTTTGGAATTTCTACCATATAACGACTTGAATATTAAAACTTGTCCTACTATGAGGTAATCGGGCAGAATTTTATTTTATCTTTCTAAATGAGAGTCAATTTAGAAATTATTTTTATTATTTCATAATTCTGTTCAAAACATTATATGATAATTTCATTTTCAAAACTTTCTAATTATTCTCATCATCTTAATAAATGAAAACGTAAAATTTTATCTAAGAATTTATAAGAATTATTTAGGATTTCCTTATATTTGACATCAGTTATCGTTCTCATTTACAATCAATAATAACACTGACATGGTAGGTGATAAAGGATATACAAATCAAGTCATCATTTGTGATTGATATCACTATTGATAGCAAATCATAGCAGGCTCATCCATTGTAGAAGTTAGAGCACGTTAAATCGTTGTGTAAGAGTTCTAGATTTGGGTTTGGTTTTTGTATTTTCCTTATATATCTGCATTTAGGTCCATATGCACTTCCCAGCATTTTTATCATACTTCTTAGCATTATTAGTTCTTATGTCATTCCCCATGATCTTTTTTGTACTTCTGGAGACAATGCTTTTGGTCTTCGTACAATCTAAGTATTATTTAGAATTTTTATTATAAGCCCTTTCCCTTGTCTGTCTTTCAACATCTTTGATGCTATTCATGTTGTTAACTCCTTCAATGTTCCGATTCTTGGACTCTTTTTACCAAAGATTTTCCCGGTTCTAATGGATTTTTTAATTTATATTTTTCAATTGTTGGAAAATAATCTTAACTGATCTTTACCTGATTATATATTTTCATAATGATTATAACTGTCTATCACAACCTGTATCCGAATAGAGTTGAATATATTTATTGGGTTATTCGTTTGATTATATCAGGCTGCAATGGAATGAATGACGACGATCACCATCTGAAAACCTAAGATGTCTTGAATTTCCTTCGGGTTCATCCTTAAAGCTTCTAATTTTGGATACACTTCAACACATGTGATAATTTTGTCTTTTCAGTTTCTGTTCTTCTAGCTTCTTCATCCAAATATCTATCAATTTCAACTTCTGTAAATTTCATGTTACCGTGAATGGTAACTTCCGATCCTAGAATTTGGATATACGATTTGTTCAATTAGTCTATTTCCTTAGCAATTTGACATTGCAGCGTATTTCAAACGTGATTTATCTTCTGGATATTTTACGACCTTTACATCTAATAATATCCTTTTCGATGCTTCAGTCTTGTTGTTTCATTAGATTCACATTGTGACCAGAGTATGTTGTATGCAAGAACATTAAGAATAATTTTGGTTGCATCACTCAGTTGAGGTCGTTCCTAGGATTATGCAATTATTACAGAAGATTTATCAAGGATTACGCATTAA
>JBBMOY011683622.1:0-13579 GCA_037951405.1 Platydemus manokwari | reverse complement strand
TTTGGTTTTCTTACTAATAAATTGCCTATATTACAAGCTGCTCTACTATCCTTCTTTTTTAACCAATGATCGTGATCTCAAACTATTCATGTTTCTTCTGTAAATATTTTTTTACAATATATACAAGTAGGTAAATTGTTAAAAATATTTTCATTCTCATCAGGCATACGTATTTCGCATTTAAATTTTAGCATATCATGGAAGTCATTTTCATTGTTTACTATCTATTCTATAAAATATTTTAAACAATCTTCTCTTTAAAATAATATATTTTGTATTCTTAGTTAAATTTTCTTATCTTTAAATAAATTTTGAATACGTACATGATGAAATGTATTTATTTGGAAATTTTGTTGATTTATCTTTGATTTCATGTTTTAAAATATCAATACATTTAATATCTGCAACTATTATGAAAGTTAATATTATTTGGTAATTATAATTTAGAAGTTTTAAAATATATTTACCAATTGTTGGCAGAACTACTTTTGTAATTTCTTTGCAATTTTCAAAGCTATTTTCGTTTACCAAATAACTTCAACATCTATCACAAATATTTAATTTTTCATCCTGTCTTAATTTATATTTTATTACTTCTTTCATAAAATGCTTAAAATGTATAATATAAACACCGTTTATTTAAGCGGCAATACAGAAAGCAACCACAAAGACTAATTGTCTGAAAAATCTCGTAAAAATCACACAGAATATAAGTTGCCGACTAAAAGAACTGGCTGGTGCTAGTCAAATTTAATTCATTTTATGTATGTTCACTTGATGTCTCACAGCTTTGCTTTTCATTCGCTAGAGCCGTTCACATAACTGTTTATTAGTCAACCCTCTATCTTATTATCTCTCGTGACCTTCCCTAATTTCGATGTTTGTTGCCAGTTGTTGGTTTGCGCCAGTCGATTTTAGATTTCTAAATATGGGTTGATATATGGAAAGAATGAGTTTATCAAAATTGTGTGTAACAATCGTTTAAAGGTTATTTCCATGGTTTCCATGAATATTTTGGGGATTTTCATGACCTGCCCAACAAATCCAATACAATATAAAAGTCGAAGAAAACTCCCTTATTTGTCAATAAGGTCGAGTGAGTATTTCGATTGTGCAGTTCAAAATAAATTCTGTCACCGGTTATTTTTGGAAATATTGCAAAAAATGTTACCGTAGACAGCACAGAGGCAAAAGGGGGAAAATATCATAGTAACATTATAAAAAATCAATAACAAGTGAGGAATAATCACAACTAATTGTTTAAAATAATTAGGAAACACATTATTTAATAATGTTGTACAAAAAAGCTTGTGGGAATAATTACCAGCTGTTCAAAGCTTATTAAACAAAAGATGAAATATCGAAAATAAAGTAACTATTAAGCTTTGAATTAGTATTTTTAATAAAGGATGAAAGAAAAACGAAACTAAATTAAATTTCAGTCAAATGAAGGATTTCACTTGTAATCATTCTTTTTACTGCTTTATAGATATTAATAAAAGTATAAAAATAAGTATTTGTTTAAACTTTTATACTTTTTGAAACTTTGCACCATTTATTCATAAGTTGGTTATTTAATCTCTTTATTCATATAAATATGCAAGTTGCTGTTTTGGGTGCTACTGGACCACTCGGCTTAATATTAACAAAGTTATTATTAAAAGATAATTACAACGTTGTAGTTCTCGCTAGAAACATTAGTAAAATTACAAATTTAGGTATTTCATCTGAAAATCTGAAACTCGTTGAAGGAGATCTTTTTAATGAAGTTAATTTCTAAGATATAGCAATATAATTTAATTTTAGGAATTTTTATGCCAAAACCTCAATGGAGTTGAAATTGTCTTCTCTGCCTTAGGTGCAAAAATATCATTATGGCCAATAAACTTGATGACTAAGTTAATTCCAATTGTAGTTAGTTCGTGCAGAAAAGCAAATGTAAAGCGTATTATTATTTGCACTGCTCATTGTACTGTTTATGATCCCGATCATCCATTATTCTTAGAGTGGATTTTCAAACCTTTATTTATAGGTCGTAATATGGATGATTTTAATAGAGCTGAACAATTTTTAAAATCTGAAGAATGTGATGATATTGATTTTGTTGTTGTTAAACCACCAGGATTGACTAATTTACCGCTATCCGATGACACGGTTTTGGCTGAGGAAGGACAATTTGTAAAAAACAATACTAAACGCTCCATTCCAAGAGAAAATGTAGCCAAATTTATGATAAAGTGCATTGAAGATGACACTTGGAAACGCAAGCTGGTTGCTATATCCTTATGAATTGTAATATTTTATAATTTCTTGACGTGATTTCTTCAATTAAAATTATTTTAATATATTTATTTGATTTCAAATTGACAATATAAATAAATACCGAATTTAATAAAAATTTATATTTTTTGTTACCCGTTTTTCGTCCATATCTTTTATCTTATTTGATATTTTTACTCATTAAGATGAGAAAAAATTGTACGAAATTGCAACGATATTGTTTCAATTTAAGATTATTAGACAATTAACTTAATTCGTGTGATATAAAAGTGATCTGACTAATAAATTCGATTCGATAAATTCAGGAACTATGGAGTCATTTCATCATGTGTAAACATTTTCATTTTCTGGAATTTACTGAAAAAATCAAAAGGCGATCTAAGTTATAATGATTAAAATTTCTAAACTACCCGAGTTCTTCGCTAAATAACTTAACTTATGATTTTCTGGTATAAATTATTGTAAAAATCTCGGTATTCCTCGATTTGTTGAGATATGAAACAAAGCAGCACAAATTTTGCATCCCATAACTGTAAAAATTATATTTAATTTCTGTAAAGTTCTGATAAAATGCTGCATGTCAAAGCGGTCAGATATTTATCTAAAATGTTAGTCCGAATTAGTATAACAATTTTTTATGACTGAGAATTTTTAAATGAATTAAATTTTTAGATTTAATTCAAATTTTTATAAAAAAATCATATTTTATATAAAATTATATTTATTTGTTTAAATAATTGTATTTAAATACGTAATTCGATCTCGTGACTTTTCAGTTCGTTTTCAATACGTGCTTTATAAAATAGTAGCGGCTTATAATTACCATATCTATGCCTCTGTTTCATATTTATTTGATTTTTTCTGATTGCTTCGTTTTTCTTAGTGCTGGTTAACCTTTACTGGCTAAAGATTTTTGCTTTATTGTTATTAATTTTTCTTTGTATTATATTTGGGCTTATTATTTTCTATTTTATTCAAAATGATGATGTCAGAAGAGAACAAAGATATGTCATGAATAACTAATGATATATCCAGCCAAACGACACCAACCAGACAGGAAAGCAAATGGCATCCTCGGGACTTAGTTACAATATACTTTATCTGTCACCGCAAGCACCATTAGTATAATGTGGATATAATTTGTCAACAATAAGATCTATATGGAGAACTTTCACACAAAGATTACCACAATATCTTGTACGCATCCACTCACAATACGTCGTGCCGACATAACAACTTGCGGTGACAAACTAACAATATGAGTTTGTTTTGCGGGACACCATGTATTGATTGTCATCTGTTGAGTATTGAATGTTGAGTGTTGAATGTGGATTTTTCTTTGAGTAAAACATCTTCCGGCCAAAGAAAGCCGAATTAAATATATTAGAGATGTACAGACCTCCGGTGACAAACTGATGGGTCAGGCTTGAGGATCTGGAGAAGGTGAATAAGAGTTCTATTGCTAAAATTTGGCAAGGATTGATAGAACAAAGCAGGTATTGTTGGAATATAAAGTGCTGTCGTTGTTCTCATGAGCAAATTGATCGAGGAAGATATTGAACGCGGAATATTTTGTGAAATATTTTAAAATTACTAAGTTATGTTCACTCAGAATTTTTTTTATAATGATAAATAGCTTATTGCCTGAAGGAGCGAGTTAATTTACTTCTATCTTGACTTATGTCAGTATTATATGTGGCGTGGGCATCCCTTAAAAGTGTGGTGGTAATGAGTGAAGATAGAAAATTTATGTACTTATTGTCTAACCTCAATAGCTTAAGCATTTTATCATTATGTGGGTCCTATGATCCTAAAACTCTTATATATTTGTAATATAAGGGATTTGTATTTTTCATAGTTTAAAGTACAGTGCAGGGTGAAATTAGTGTCTATTTCATATGGAATTTTAAAGTCTAATACAAATGCATATTTTTTCCAATTGTATCTGATAATTATGTCGTGACGAAGTTTAGTATCTATCTCAACCGGAGCCTAATCAACGTCAATGTCAATGCCGAGAGATTGGAGATATGTGCCTATGATGTTAAAGATGAGTGCATGACTTTTGCTGCTTTTTCCTGGGAAGTCTGAGCAGTGAACGGGTAGCAGTTTCTGGTCGACTATTTTCTGATCAGTGATGTATTGCAAATATCATACGAGTTACCATCAGACTTATTTTAAAATTATCGAGTTCAAATTTTTGGATTCTACAAAATATCTGAAATAAACCATTTATATTTTGAAGAGATACATTGCGTAAAGGCCTATAAACCATGCTATGGTACAACATAGCTACGATAAGCCGTATCAACCGGTTCACCAAACTAACCCTGGTCAACACACAAATAGACCCCAAGCTTTGGGTTAAGTTAAGACAAGAACGATCATCAAAACTTATAACCTTCTATGAAAACATCAAAGAAAATATGTAAATAATAGTCATATTTTGGGCGTTAATAATAAAATTAATAAAATTGCTAAAGTCTGATTTAACCATGTTATTCATCGCGTTGACATGGTAATGGTCTCAATAGACGTAGTAAGTTTGAATTGAATTTGGAACTTTCAATATAATTTCTCTAGTTTTTGGTCGAAGAAAGATATCACTTAGTGCCCTCCGGCGATTGTTCAATACCTTCAGGTCACCACAGTTTTTGTCAGTTTTACCTTATTGTAATACACATTTGTTTATTTATATTATATTGAATGTATTATTTATCTCATTTATCGTTATTATATACCCACAACCTATTAGTATCTTACTAATCAAGTATTAATGGGAATATTGAGCACCTCACTAACCACCATACATTAAAATCATTGATCTTAGTATTGTTGATTTGTTTAAATTAGTCACCAGATTTATAACACACGGTTTCAATCACATATAACAATAAAAGGTAGGATAAATTGTTGACTAAAACATTCTAACTTATTTATTAATCATTATTCTTTTGATAAACAAGGATTCAAAGTAAACGAAAAATAGTACTCACGAAATCAACAGAGTATATTTTAATTTGAAATCTACACGTCATCAGATTGGACACATAACTGAATTCATCATTGAAGTCGACAATGAAGAAGTGATGAAACTAGTAATATATGAAAGAAGGACCGCCTACGCCATAGAACAGCAACCAAAGGAACAAACTATGAAAACCAAAGTAACCATAATAATCCATCAAAGTATTGTACCATACAAAGTATCGTACATAAGCCACTAATAACAGTCAAGATACCAACACCACTACCATTGTTCGCATATTATCGACAACATACGACGAACAAGCCAATTGGGGTCTTTCAGAAAAAGAAATGCAATCCGAGTGAAGTAAAATCAACAAAAAGCATGTGAAAATTACCTTGTAGGGCAATAAGAAAACCAAGATACCAGATAAAATCGCAAAGGTCGTGAAAGAAATTGGCCGAGAATTCAAAATCACAGGAGTCCGCTACACAAACAAACTATCCAAGAAAATCATGTATCATTGAGAAACCAACCCAAAAATAAACATTATCAGTAGCATGCACGACAAAGGTAATGAATCAAACTGGACCTCACAGTGAAGGAAGATGGGGACCCAAAATGATCCAAGAAACAGCGAATATAAATCAGGAGAGTAAGCAGTACCAAATAAATGTTGCATATAACTGACATTCTTATATGATTAACATTTCTAATCTTGAATGATTATAAACATTTCCTTTCTAATGTGATTAATGTATTTGAATTGGTGTAATATTGTTAGAAATTAAATATCCAGAACTCTGATGTTATAATTTTTTATAATTTTATAATTTTTTTAACCAAATGGTAAATCAATAGTCATGATGCAAAAACATTACCTCAACACAACAATGATTATCCAGATAACATCCCATAACCATCAGGTTTGAACCAGCTCCTTAAAAATTAAGAAAAAAATTTCGAAATTCCGAGATGGTGTTCTACCTCCAGACAAACCCGTCTAAAAATTTATGGAAAAAGGTAAAGCAAAAAGAGCAGAACCTTATCAAAATAGACTCCTCCTGCCAGCCGTAAATTCAACTCATGCCTACATTCACATAACGACCAAAATATTGAACTCCCTGGATAAGTAAATCATCAGGATTTCAAAATCTGCCTAAGATCAACGACTCAGTCAGATTATCTAATCATCTCTAATTGTAAACTCTTAAGCCCCGATATTGGGGGTATATGCAACTTAGCCTAGAATTACTCTTCAACTATCTGGATATGTGTCCTAAATGCCAGCAATATACATTTATACAAATATACATTTAATCACTTTTTTCACCTGATTAGCTTGATGTCAAACAACTCAAAATAAAGAAGCACTGAATCCTTCTCTCTTTGGACTGCATATGTATAAAAACTGCTTGAAAACCTTTTCTGGCCTACCAATTTTCACAAGTCAAAACCACTACCTATTTTTACTAAAACGTCTGCTCAGCTATCTCCAGGAAATTGTTAAACTCTCAATTCAAAACTGCCCAAGCCTAGGTCAAGATGATAGCTCTGACTGGAAGAATTCCACACCCTCTTTGCATTAAATTTGACTACCCAATGTCAAGAAAACACAAAATGCACCTCAACCAAACAGAAAATTAGTCCAAGATCAACTTCATCCGGTATAAATAATCAATCAATCAAACTTTGCTAGCAATACTCGTAAACAAAAAACAACAAAGTGATGCAATACAACACTCTACTCTAAACAACCTCGAAAACACTTCCAATCAAACTTCCATTCCATCTCAAGTTGCATCTCTGCACTATATCGACATTGATGATGTGACTCACTCAAACTACAACTGATTCCTCTACAGTAAAGAAGAATCTGACAATGAATTTCAACCAAACAGATCAACCTATAATCTCCAAATTAATCGGATTCTCTCAAACCAATTGGTATTGAAACTATATGGTGGGTCTTTCATGTTCTAATCGTTGATCTTAATTCTTAGTTCAATTTATATCTAAAAATCTATCGCTTCTCATTTGCCAACCCAATTGTCTCGAAGCGTTTCCGACAAAACCATTGTGTCAATCTTCCATCTGTGTTTGCTGTTCAATGTTACTGGGTTTCATAGTATCAGCAAGACTGAAAATTTACAAATGAATCATACCCTGTCAATTACCAGCATTCCTTTAACCAACAAAGATCTTCACTATCAATAACTACCAAGCCCTGCAATTGAAGCTTATCTCATAACAAAAAACTGTCCAATTTCAGTGATCTCATTTTCATTAAACTGCAACTTGCAATTCACATCATGAATCAAGGCTTCGAAACATTCTTTCGTTCCTTTCCATTCTTGATGTGGTTGTCTTGAAGCCTTCTGGCTTATTCACTGAAATGGAAACCATTAAAACCTCTACATCTCATACCAGACACTCTCTAAGTCATATTACATTGATCCAGTCATCTTTTCCTAAAAAATAAACAAGAACATTTGTGGGTAAAATTGGATACCTCTTGCAGAATCTACATGCAGTAAAGGAAAGACTATCATTCCAAAAGTCAATTATAGCCGAAATTCCAAAGCAAATAAACTTAAATGACTATGAGCTTTTTTGTCATCCAACATGTTCTCGACAATACAACAAATTTTACGACATTTCATGCTCTAAACCTTCTACAGCTTTGCCAGAAAATCAATAAAATTATAGCCAATATTCTACTCTGTCGCAAGCCAGCTACAGGGCAAAAGGCACACCGATTATTGCTGGAAGTCATCAAGTTGCTAGAGATTGACTTCCCGAACTTCACACCGATATTATCTACTGCCAGATCAATCTTGTCCGTCATCGAGATCACTGAATTTGTACCAAAGAAAGATGTCAGATCTTCAATACTACTTATTCGATTTCAAACTCCTGAGTCAATTTTTCAGTGAACCCAAAAAATAAATAAATTGAAGCATTCTTCTCTCCTTAACACCAGCATCACTGCCAACTTTGGAGCTTATCATATTAGACTAGATAATTCTATTACCTCGAACACTACTATCATAATTCTCTCCGAATCTGTCTCGGTTTGAAGGCAACTCAAAGATCAAAGACATGACATTTACAGAAAATGAAAAAAATCCTAAAATTGTCGAAATATTTATCGACCTCAAACGGCATTACTGGAAGACTATCAATCTTTTCTGCTGACTTTCTTCAAAAAGATCCCAACACCAACATTTCCCTCAAATCAGGCATGCCGAACACCACAAATACATATTGATTCTACCCGAATGCAAATTTCAGTAGCACTAAAACTTGCACCTCTGCTGTATCGATTTTAATGAAGCATTCTCAATAATACCACATTACCTTATCTTGTATACTCTTGAGAAAATTCGATGCAATTTTCACTTTATTCCAATAATCAAGACCGTATACATCTATTCAAATCTATCTACTTTTGTGATCAGCTAGAGACACCATCAATTACCATTCAAACAAGTATGTTCACTATCAATGTGGAGTCTTGACTGTATCCTTTCAAGAGGTTACAGTCATACAGAAGCTTTCTGCACTCAAGACTCCCTTTTCACTTCATAATTCAACAGGTCGAAATTACTAAACACTACTTTCTCACTCTTATCAATAATTAAGACAAAGAACTGGCCCGATCCTTTGAGAAAAGATAGGATCAATCTCTCTTAAAGTACTGAATTTGCTAGGCTCAAAATCCAGCAACAATTACTTAATCAACTCTGTAACTACATGACTCATAGGATGCTGCATTCAGAGCATTGTTTGTACCATCAAATAACTAGCAAATCCGAATCATCAATTCAGGTATTCATCATAACCAACTTGATCAAATACAGACAGTACAAAAAAAAACGATCTATCAAGCACACTTCTGTGAATACCAGACAAAATTGCACCTGATAAAATCATCTTCTACAAACTGGAGAATCAGAACAAGATTTTTTATAAGTAAACTTAGGAAACTTGAACATGACTGTGAATTTAATAATCACAATGATCAAAACCAAATCTTGCCGGAAAAGACATACTTTTTCACGAAAGGCAGCGGGAGTAAAGTTTCAGATTTCCTATTGAATTCAGTTCCTTAGTCCTTTTTCAACCATTGGTCCACATTTAAAAAATAAGAAAACCTGGATCCACTGTTTTTCCGCTTCTCAACTATCCCAAAATTCATTAAAGAAACTCCATCACAACACCATCAAAATCTGCTAGCAAAGTACGGCAATATCTGGTAATTTGAAACAAAAACGAACGCCAAGCCCGCATTGTCGATCTCAAGATTACTTTCTGAAAGAGCGACAACGTCCAGTGACATCGATTTATCAATCACGAGAAATACAGAACCATTGCCAAGGAGATCTGCAGGGAAAACAAAATCACTTCGATGTCAACTTCATCGGTGTACTTAAGTCTTGGAACACTCATAACGAAAAGGTCCTATCGAATATCAGACTCAACAAGAAGAAAATCACGTTTATCTTGACGGCATTGCATATGCAATTAACAAGGCTCATACGAACTGAAAGAAACCAAAGAATGCCTATTGGGATCGAGAACTAACCCTCCAATACAGGCCAGCTTATAAAACAATTGTATAATAGAGCTATTTGGTAATGTTGCAAAACAAATGAGAAGATTTCAAATACAGAAATCTCAAATTAGATTACCAGACTCACCGATTAAGATTTAAAAGTCGATCTAAGAAATATTAATGCTTATTAAATCTTAGCTTTTTATGTCTTGAACTCTTGCAATAATTGCATTGGACTTCTCCAATATTATTAATCTTATCTCTTGTCTAATTGTATCCTATTTTCATTACTTATGCTCTTTCTATTAATATACTTCTATTTCTTTCATGAGATTCTAATTTTTCTTCTTTCTTTCTATTAGTCATTATATCAACATATCCACATTTGACTAGTATTTCCAATTTCCGTTTGGTAATTTTACAAACTATTACTTTTGTTTCTATTGAATGGTTTTTTAATCCTAACATTTAGTCTATTGTCATTTGACCTATTGTTATCGTTGTTCTTTCAAATATTCCAATTTCAGTCCCATGGACTTCTACTTCTACTATTTAATCTATAATTGTAATTATTATCTTAGTCATTGTCCCTATTTTGTAAAACCTTAATTTACTGAGTAAAGCCTCTAACATAATTTCGATTATCGAAATTTTGATTATTTTCTGTTATTAAAGTTATTTCTACTTCCATTATAGCCTCGTTGCCCATAACTATAATTATCGTAACTCCTATCCCTTATAAATTGTTACCATCATCATAAGTTTAACTTTCTTTACTATTATCATCACTCATCTGAAATTTTGTCAATACTTTATTTAATTATTCCTTTTTTACATTTACGTCTGAATTTTTCTAATCTTCCTTTGTTACTTTATCTTTTCAACTCAAATGAGTGGATGTTTCTTTCTTTTTATCATTTTTAAAAGGTACAGTATCCACTAACGGACAAGTTCCTGGTATGCCATATTATCATTTAATAAATTAAATGGTCAGTAAGTCATTTTTAATCTCCTGATTTTTTGTACTAAATCATCAAAAATTTTACACTGTGTCATCGCTAATGGACCTTTTAATATCGGTATTATTTCCCTTTTTGAATTAATCTATAATCATTTGTTCTTCTCCTTCTATTAATACATATTGATAAGCTTTGATTACCAATTCTTTTAATACCTTAGCGTATTCTCCTACACTTTCTTTTGTCATTTGGTATCTATCGGTGAATGTTGCTACATAGAATTCATGGACGTCCTCTTCAATTGCTAGTTTGTTTTTTAATTTGTCCACTATTTACTTATGATATATATAAAGTAGCTTGTGATAAATAACAAAATATTTTTCAAATTACGAACTAGAAATTCTATATTTATTAGGAATTTGTTATATGTGAATCTTTAATCATGAAATTTTCGGTGATTTTTTGTTTACGAGCAATTTAGAATGGATTCTGCCAATTAGAATCAGAATGGATTAATAAAATATCTGAAATATGGATGAAACACAAAGATTTTGAGTATTCTGAAATGTGGCTAATTGCGAATGTAGATGTAACCACTAACGTTGTTTTGTTCAAGAACATCTTTACAAGTTTACATTGAGTTAATAAACAATCGAATATTTTACAGAATATATTAGAACTTAAATGTGATTCTTTGAATTTATTTTATTGGTCATTTTAGATACAAGTTCCTGTTGGAGCTTCTAAATTCAGTGTAGAGACAAAGATCAGCTGTTTTCGTGTCATAATTTTCAAAAGCTAGCTTTGTTACCAGTAATTCTCTCTCTATCTCTATCAATTCATTTATCTACTGTTGGTGTATTCATGCTTTCTTCCATTGATTAAATAAATATAAATTCTTAATTTTTTTCAATAATCTAAAATAATCACTCATTTTTGAAAATACTATAAAAGGAGGTTACATTAATTAATATTTACCATTTTTACTGACAATAAGTACTTGAATTGGGTAAATTATAAATACATTAATTATAATAGAACACAGTAAGAATAAACGCTTAAAATAAAAAATTACAAAAAAATATGTACTAAAAATTAACTAATTTCTAACTTTTCAAAAAAATTATTTACAAAATCAATACCAAAATTTAAATTTTATCAAATGTAAAGAAAAAATAAGTTAAATACTTCTTTTATCAAGACTTAAGAATAAAAATAGAAAAACATATTGTTAAATATAGCGAACTATTAATTAAAAATATAAATACATTTAAGAAATTTAACAAATTTCAAGTAAAGAAACAATCCTCACGAGGATACGCATTAATGTGATTCACACATTAGCATATAAGCAAAAGCGCAAAGTCACGTTTCGCACAAAACATTCTTCAGCATTATTCTGTATACTTGCATTTGAAAAACGTTAAAAGTTTTGATTAAATTGAATGAAAGAAAATTTTAAAAAATTACATTTATTGTTTCAAATATACTTTAACTACACTTGTACAGAACATTATATATAACATAGAATTTTATTAATTTGACAATTTAATAAAACATACTTAAAGAATTACAATAAATCACCAATAATTTAAGATTTAATAGTAAATTTTATATATATTTAATAATGATTCTACTTTAAAGAAATAATTTCAGTAGGGATTGTGAAAAACTAAATTACTTGAAACTAGTTTTCATTTATAATTATTTAAAGGAAATATAAAATTTAGTGCGTTGTTATAAATTTGTAAACCACATAATTTTATTAAGTTATTTGTTTAAGATTGCGCTAATTTTTGAATTCATATATTTACTGTTTTGAATTATATATTTGAATTAGATGGAAAATTATAATTATTCAAAATTTCTGGAATTATTAAATAGGTTTCACACAATAATATAAAATTAATTTATTACTAAATTTTAAATATTTTTTCATTCAATATTCATATTTTAGATCAGATTTTAAATAATTTCATGAGTAGATCAACTGATCAAAATCGTTATTCAAAATCATCAGCAAATACACCCGGTGGTGACTCGAATTTCTTGATGGTAGGTCCTAATTATAGGGTTGGGAAAAAGATTGGTTGTGGAAATTTTGGTGAACTCCGATTAGGTATGGTCTATAGTAATTGTTCCATAATAAATTCAATAGAATTTTCCATTTATCAGGAAAAAATTTATACACAAATGAGCATGTTGCTATAAAATTAGAACCCATGAAAACTCGAGCTCCACAATTACATTTAGAATACAGATTTTACAGAATGCTCAATTCTAACAGTTAGTTAAATTCTTTTCATTTGAGTTGATAAAGATATTATAATCTTTTTGGTTTAGGTAGTCCGATAACTGGATTTCCAAAAGTTTTTTACTTTGGACCTTGTGGTCGATATAATGCCTTAGTTTTGGAATTGTTAGGTCCATCTTTGGAAGATTTATTTGATCACTGCAATCGTCAGTTTTCATTAAAAACAGTATTGATGCTTGCAATTCAGTTGGTGAGTTCGATATTATTTATATTACTATGATAATAATTTGTACCGGGTATGAGTTTATGATAAAATACATCTCACGATGTTTTTATTTTTTATTTTTTTTAAAAAACTTAATTTAATCATGAATGATAATAATATAAAATAATTAATATAATACTGATTATAGATATAATTACATAACAAACCTATTAATTTGAGATTTATCATGTGATATTATGACATAACATAATCAAACTATTTCTAATTGAAATGTAGTTATCTAGTTATTATCAGCTGTTAATTAATATTTATTATTAAATAAAATCGAGTGTCT
>JBBMOY011682511.1:0-13580 GCA_037951405.1 Platydemus manokwari | reverse complement strand
TAGGTGTTTGTTCGGAAGGTGTACTATTTATAGTTTTATTCACATGTTTTGCTTGTATGTTAAATTTTACTTTATAATGCTTTCCCTTAAATTTACAGTTCTCGAATCCAAAACTAATTTGATTCATTTTATGATAATTGTTTTCATTATCGTTTTATTTAATATATTGCGAATATAAAAACATATTAGATACTTGAATTCATCATATTAATTAATCATCGGCATCTTGTATTATAATTTCTATTTGAACCGATTAGTTTTTTCGATGGTTTTATGATTATCCGTCAAGACATGTTATAAGGCATATATAATACAATTGTTAATTCTATAACATTTACACTACCCAACTGAAAAACGTACGTATTATACAGTCACTCGATAGGTACAGTACAGTGGTTCAATCCTAGTACCATCTTACTGATCGAAAATAAAATTCATCTACCGCTGAGTTTAAATAAGATAAGATTTTTATTATTATAATGTCAAAAATAGAGCAGAAATTATTCATACATATAATCCCAGAACTTTTATGTAAAACATAATCCTCTTAGAAAATTAAGTCAATTTTTGTTCAATTAGTTCAATTTTAGATTATATTTTTCAAAAAATTATAGTTTAGTCTTACTGAAAAATTTCTGATATTAAAAATACTCCAATTTAACGCATTAATTATAAAGTTGAAAAAGAACATTTATAAATACTTCGTGATTTTAATATAGAATATCTATTAAAGCCAAAGATTATTGAAATTTATTTGGTGTCAGCGCTTAATATTTTTAATTTTATTTTTTTCCAATACTAAGTTATTTAGTTTTGAAATATTTTTTAATTATTTCTATAATAGTTTCTGAAAAAACGATTTGTTACTATAAAATCTTTACTTGAATTCATTGATCAATATAATAAAATAGAAATTACATTCCGCTGTTTTGTCAATTTATTCGTTATTTCATAGATAATTATAGAATGAGAGAAAAAACAATCGAGTCTCGTACAGTTATGACTTTTAATAATTAAAATATTGAAGTCGCAAAAGTCAGTCCAACAACAGATTATAATCTATCACGTGATTTACGGTATTTCCGCTTCATTAGTTAATTATTCATAACCATATATCCTTTATCTCATGAAAAATCTTTTTACCAAAAAAGACGATTAGACTGAATCTAACTTTGTCGTCAATTAAACATTTACAGAAAATTACATAAATTTCGTCAACCTAAAAAATATGGAAAACATATTTTGGAAAATTTTCAACTGGTGCCTGGGAACTTGACAGAGTCCAGTGTATTCGGGTTTATTTTCTTTATAACTACTATCCAAGAAATCTAGTTCAAAATCCAAACATTGTCTTTCAAAAATCAAACTTTAAATTGTATTTAGAACGAGCACATCTTAAAAGTTTAGTTAATCTATGATTTCGTGAGTAGGAAAAACAAATATTAATATTCTTTATTAAATAAAACATTAAACGAAGTACTAGAAACGGTATGCCATTGTTTCGAATTCAAAATTTATCTGATAACTTCTTTAATGTCAGAAACAAATTATAAATTTTAATGCTTCGATTCAAAATAAATAAAAGGTGACATTTGAAACTAATCGAATTAAATGATAAATATTCAGTTTTTTTACATTTATTACATGTTGTATTTGAAATGTTTTTTTGTAATTTTACAAATAAATCACATACCGCGAAGATATAGTTTTTATAAAGCAATACAATAAATAAGTCAATTTAAGTAATTCAAAATTATTATATTTTTATTTTAAAATTCAAATATTAATAGAATAAATTGATTATTCGGAATACGTACATTATAAAGATGAAATCTTATTCCAAACCATATATCAACACATTTATTAAATATTGCTAAACTCGTAAATATTGATTAACTTGCTTCAGCACTACAACAGTCAATGAATTTCCCATAATAATGAGACAAGGAAAACTTTAAATTTTGATCTACACTAATTTCAGTAATAGCTTTTGTTTTTCCTTTAAATCATGTCAACCATATTATTTATTAATATTTAAAGAATTTTAAACTTAAGGAATTTAAAGGCAATTTTAAGAAACATATTAAAATATAATCTAACTACATTTAAAAAATAATCAACTAAAAATATTTCAACGGAAACATTATATCAATAACATAATAGCTTCAAAACATAATTATAATAATTCTTAACCAATAATTAATAGTTTCAGATATTTTAAGATCACAAATTGATAAACGAAAATCTCATAAGTGTTAAGAAGATGGGATTCACATTTTGATAATTTGATTTCATTCAAATGGGCTTAATATAATAATTATTTCCGATATTTTACAATAAATTATAACCGTTTATATAATCCAGTTGAAATATAATTATGTAATCGATTTATTATCATGTAAATATATTTTCAAAATTAAACTAATAAGCCATTTCTTAATCATTGTGAATTTGCCATATCCAAGCACTGTATCAAAGATTCATTGAGGCCGTTAAATATCGATAATTATGCCAATTACGTCCGTTTGGTAATACAAAATTATGAATTTTAATCTTTAATTGTTAAAATAATTGAACATTATTTAATAACTGGTTCAAATATAATTTTCTGAAACTGGTGTAATTGTTATCAAATTGGAAATGATTAAAGAACTTCATAAAATTTGAAATGGAGAATACAGCCCAAAAATAGTGAATTATGAGAACATAAGTTACATTTGAACAGTGGCAGAATCTGTGAAAGACAGAAAACATTTCATAAATATTTGAATGAGTTAATTTATGGTCACAATTTTCAAAACAATATGAGATTCAATTTCAAAAAATATATAAAGAATTAATAGTCAAATGATTTGTAACTTAAGATTCAAATATATTTTTCAAAATGTTCAAATAAATGAGTTGAAAATGAAGAATTAAGAGTTGTCATTCCGGTTAAAGCTTGTAGGACTGAATTAACGTTACAATGATAACTTTATAATTATCCATCGCTATTTAATTTTAATATAAAATAGCAATGTTTCATATAAACATTATTATCAATTTATTGGCACTGAAAGTGTAAATCGGTCATTTAGAATAAATCTTCACAACAAGCGGATTTCGTAATTAAGGAAATAATGGATGAAAAAATTCAATTCAACGAAGCGCCCTAATCTTACTGGACTTCCATTCAAGCATTTCAAGAAATTTTTGGTGTAATAAAAACAAATCAAAAGGAATATTTACTTTAATAAATCTATGCTGTAAATTTATTAAATGATATTTTATATATTTACAATCTGGTTTTATAATAAATCGTAAGTTTTTAATCAAAATTGAATTTTATATTATGATTAAATTAAATGGATTTTATGGTGAAATATTTTTGTATAATTTAATAATAAATAATAAAAGGAAATAATTTTAATTTAAAAAAAATTGCTCCTCCTCAAAATAATTGAAATTATAATTCACCTGATTATGGTGAGAACTTCTGGATGGATTTCGGGGAAAAGATTTTTATATTAAACAATTTCATTGAATAGGATTATCTTTCCCAATGGGGATCTATATTTTCTAGGGATTGGAATAAAAATAGAATGATTTATATTTATTTTTAGGGATACACACACACACATCGGGGAAAAGATTTTTATATTAAACGATTTAATTGAATAGGATTATCTTTTACAAGGGGGATTTATATTTTCTGGGGATTGAAATAAAAATAAAACGATTTATATTTATTCCAATCCCTAGAAAATATAGATCCCCATTGGAAAAGATAATCCTATTCAATGAAATTGTTTAATATAAAAATCTTTTCCCCGAGAGCCATCCAGAAGTTCTGTCTATATTCCGGTGAATTATAATTTCGATAATTTTGAGGATCAGTAATTTTATATATCCCTATATATATATATATATATATATATATATGTGTGTGTGTGTGTGTGTTTGTGGATAGTGGTATAAAATCAAAATTAATCAATAAAAGCATCAGTTTGCAAAAGGCATCGAAATTATTTTAAATAATCGTAGGTTCGAATAGACAAATGCAGAACTAAGAATTAAAAATTGATGAAAAACACCTCGTAAAAATGACTACAAAACCATCATGTCCGTAAACTAGACAATGAAATCCTGGTCGTAATGATTTGATTAAGATCATTTCATAAACCCTTGCACCTCACCCCATTAATACTAGATCGGATCTCGATTGCATCATTCCATAATTGACTCATGTTTATATTTGATTTCAATCCCGCTCTATCTAACTCCATCATAATTCACCGCTTAACCGTATGATTTGTCAATTTTTGTATATTTGCGTTGAAAATGTCAACAAATTTATTCAAATCAATTTTAAATTTATCTCCTTAGAAATCATACCCACCAATTTTTAATAAATAATGAATTGTTAATAAATTAAATAAACAAACATCAACAACCAATATAGAAAATAAATAATTTCAACAATATCATTACCAAATCTTGATTGACTAAATGATTGATAATGGGAATCAGAAATGCTGCCGTTTTTCCCGAACCCGTTTGGGCACACGCCATGATGTCTCTGTGCTCCAAAATTGCTGGTATGGCATTTTTCTGAATCGGAGTAGGACGCTGATAAGATGCTAACAATATGTTGTTCCTAATATTGTGATCCAATTTCAATTCATCGAAATTTTCAATAGCATTCGTCGAGGAATAATCGGGACCGGTGACACTAACCGGGATGGAATCATATTTATCAAAATTTATGGCATTGGTCGTCAAATTATTATCAATGTTGGTATATAAATCCATTCCGTTTTGTAAATAATGAACGCCAATAGGACTTTGCTTCATGCCATCATAAACATTGGTATTGTTCATTGGTGCTCGCCATGATCCTGAATTCTGTGAATATTTCATATGTGATTGATCATAAATATTTTTTATCGGAATGGATTGGTTTGAAAACTGTTGCGATGTATAAGCTGCGTTAATTTGATTTCGGTTATTAGCCATGATATTATTTGAAAGTTGCTGTGCAGTTAAATATGCCACATTTTGCGGTAAATATAAATGATCATAATTAACTCCATATGGATTCATCATCAAATAGTTTTCCAAAAATTTGTTATTTTGATGAGCTAATAAACTTATATCAGATGTCATATTAGAACTTTGTTGACTTTGGCTTATATTTTCATTTGATTTAATATCTAGATTTCCCATCTAAGTTTTATATAGTTAGAAATATATATTCTTAGTAAAATAATGCTAAATTATGTACTTGATCATTAATTACATTAATATTGTTTCCTACGTTACCAGCCATGTTATTAAAATTTAAAATTGATTTACTTGGTACAAAAAGTAATTAGAAATTGTAAAACAAACTTGTAATACTATGATAATATTAAAACATGAATAATTTTATTATTTCTTTCTGCATTTAAATTATCTTTAAACATGAAATTGAAAAAATGTTTGGTCTATAGAAATAATGATATTTAACAGACATTAATCATTATAGTGCAATATATATTTCCAATGAATGAAATTCAAGTTATTTAAAATTTTAAGTTATTATATTTGAAATTACATCAGCATATAAAAGATTGACGCATTTATCTCGGTGGATATTTTAATTAGCAAGACAATTTAGGATTTAATAAAATCATTGATAGTGTTTTAAATTTTAAGTGCCAAAATTCAGTGCTATCTCAGATAAATTTTTTGGTATGTTTAAATGACCCATTTAATTCCAACAATTAATAAGTGATTTTATGTCATTACATATGTACCACAAAGAATTTTTAGATAATTTTTTTTGCTTCTTATGGCTCCCATTAAATTGCATAAAGTTTTTATGTATTCAAAGATTTGTATAAAAATTAAATTAGTAAGTTAAATACTGTGAGGTGATCAAATGAGAAAATGCTAATGTTACAGCAGTATGCATTGACTAGCGAGTAGATAACCTGGATCTTGGCACCTAGAGAACTACGGCCCAATAATTTACATCAAACCAACTTCTAGTATTTAATTAAAATCGATCTTCTAGAAATGCCTGTTAATTATTTAGGCTATTTTTACTGTCTATATTATTGACCAATATTTTTTGTCTTTTTAAATTAGAATTTTGAATCACTTTCTGTCATATTCACATTTTATGAAGTTTAAAGTAATTACTGTTATGATTCTTTAGTCGGTATTTTCAGCAGGGTGTGTGCTCAGGAATTTAACTTATATAATGTTAATAGTTATGTGTATACTTGTTTTAATATTTAGTTGTTAGATATTGTTTTTAAAATATACATATGTATTCACTGTGGCTGTTACTGGCAACCACGGTGTCAAAATTCATGTTGTAACCAGAAGGCAACAACTAAAAATGTTATTGGAGACGCTGCTTAAGAAAATAGAAGAGATTCTGAGCTGTATATTTCAAAATATGCCAACTAAGTTCCAAATGAAGTGCTGCGGTTAAATTCTGAATAACCGATTAATTGCTGACTCCAATTGTAAGATTGTAAGCTTTATTTCTAACTCACGCACTAATCCGTACGACGGACAAAGTGATGGAATCCTACTAACCTGAGCTAAGTAGTATTTGTTGTGACGATTTAAAAATAATTCAACTAGTAAAGACTCTTTGGACGATATAAGTTAGAAAGATATGATTAAAATCAGAACAGTGGAGAATCCACAAATGATCTTATCCAAATCAGAATTGTAGGTTGCGTGTATAATTTGAATATAATAATGATAGCATAATAAAATGATGAGACAATGATACAAAAACTTTTATTATAATATAAAATTATCAAATATAAGCATATATTGATGAATTGCAAATTTAAACGATTGAGTTGATTGTTAAATATAATAACGATTGGATGATATGGGCCTGAAGCTTAATGGGTGAGGAATTTCGATAAGCTGATTGGTGACAAATGAAAATTTTCTTTCGATGAAGGTTGTCCCAAAAATAATATTGTCGCGTATGAGAGAAGATGAATTTGAATACCGAATACTGCTAGTGAAATTCCGTCCAAAATTCTGAACTTTGGAATAATGTGCTAAAATTAATATACGATTAATGTGCTGAAATGAATGTGCGATTTCCCAATTTTTGGGCTGGGTTTATATACCCAGATTATTTGTCGGAGTGATGATTAATTTTCTGCAGTTTATTTTCTCCATAGTAATTTATTTTCCATGGTGATTCGACGTTACTAATGCTTTCGCTTTAGCAATATATTATGATGACGTGAATTAAATTTTAAAATTACCATGGGAACTTTTTAAATTTCCCGAATTAATTTTAGGGGTTGATTATTAATGTGGGATGAAATTACAACTAAAACTTGACTTTTAACTACACATGTACTAATCAGTAGGACTCTAAAATTCAATACAATGTCTCAAAAAAAGTTACCAAAACTTTGCATCCATCTGGTACTTGGCCCTCTTTATATCGATATTTATACCCGAGGTTTGTGTGTAATTTTTTGTATCCTATTTTGGTTTAATCTTTACTTTCTCACGTTTCTATTGTACATTTGGATTTCGTATGTGTGGGATTGGTCAAAAGGTTCATGAGCATCTTTACAAAAAAATTCAATAACCCATTTAATTTTCGAATTAGGAAGAGTCCAACAAAATAATAATAAGTTATTTGTCTGATTTAAGATTCGAGTTCAAAATTTGGTTGAATTGGTTATAAACTCACTCTTAATGCTTGAAAAAATTGTTAAAATTATTGTTTCTAAGAGAGTACAAAATAAAATGTTCTTTTGGCAAAGCTAGAGATTGAAATGTTTGAAATTCAATCCCTATCTAAGATCTACAAAAGTTAAGAAGTATCGCAACAAGTTTCAATTGTTGCAAATATAATTGGATATAGATACCACCTTTTTCTCCAGTAAAAATAAAAAATTTTGGTTATCGGGATATTTGAAGCACAAGAGTTTCATAACACGTAAAATATTCGAAAAAAATGAAGTGTAGATCAACGACACAAGCCAAAATTCTCAAACTCAAAACCAATAATAATGGAAGAGAAACAACACTAAAATGTAAGACAGTCCATGTATCTAGAGAAGAAAACAGACGAAATAGTTACAGATTTGTTTCACATAAGAGAGATTGGGCCATGCAAGAGTCTGTGTAACTCTCTGATAGTTATTGTAGAGAAAATAATAGATCATTTCGTATGTTTGTAAATTTTCATAAACTAAATCTAGTTACCAGGAAGTTTACATTCACAATGTCTGACATATACATGCTTAAATGCAAATATTATTTCTTCGAACGAAGACAAGTGTTTTACCAAGTTGATCTTTCCGTAGATTCACTAAATTTGAGAGCTTTTAGGTCAAAAGCTAGCCAATTTTATTTCAATTCACTTTCTTTTGGATTTTTACGACAAAACTTGATACGTCCCCATTATGTCATGTAGATAATGATTTTTATAAGATTCTAAAAAAATATGCGATACTTTGCTTTTTTTCAAAAAGGAAGAATATTATGCGACGATAAACTAATATGAATAAAAACCATGGTATTATTGTGTTCGAAACGAATCGAGGGTTACAATCTGTATTTCAGTAACATGAGCTATTTAGTACTATGCAAACGCTTCCGATGCTAAAAAAACATTTCATAAAGCGCAGTCTAAAACCTAGCTTTCAACTGGCATCATCAATATAAAACAAAGACAAAATTTGGTTTCAAACTGGCAGTTGTTGCAAAGAATGAACGCTTTTTATAATGTCTTCGTACACAATATTAAATTGGCTCATTTAAACGAATTGTTCTAGAACATTTAATTAACTATTTTTATTTAAGTAAATTATTAATTATTTTCTTTTAGAATTTTTAAAAGAATATTTATTTAGAATATTTTTTTGCATAATAGACGGTATTATTAATACGTGTATTCGAGAGGGTACATTACTATCTATAAAATAATTTTTCTTTGTCAAATTTAGGATGTATAAAGTACTTAATGCTAAATCGGCTAAGGTATAGACTACTCTGAACATTGTTTTATCAAACTATTTTTACATTGTTACCATGGTTACCACGGTGATTTGGTTATTAAAAATTAAAATTTGTTATTAAAAAAATAATTTTTACCAAATTTTTTTTTACCATATTCCTGCGCCTTTGCTATTAATTGCATGTCAGGGAGACCGATAAACGTTCTCTCGAAATCATTTGTTAAATATTCATTTATATTCATATTCATAATATGTAGGTAGATTAAATTAGTTTGATAAAACAATGTTCAGAGTAGTCTATACCTTAGCCGCTAAATCTAGACTTAAATTTCAAAAAATAAAGTATAAAGTGACCTAAATAAGACCAAATTCTTAATGTTGATTAGATTTAACTATTTCTTAAGTATATGTGATATTATTGACC
Source organism: Platydemus manokwari (assembly GCA_037951405.1). Lineage (NCBI taxonomy): Eukaryota > Metazoa > Platyhelminthes > Tricladida > Geoplanidae > Platydemus > Platydemus manokwari. The sequence continues at coordinate 4,175 of JBBMOY011682511.1, read as the reverse complement.
TTAAAATCCCAAAGTCATTTAACTCTCTTTGTAAGAACTAAAAATACTATGCGAAAATATTTAAATTTTTAAAGTATGATTTGGTAAAGTCTCTGCGAAAACAGTTTTTAAAAAGTATCTATGTCATAATCTTATGCTTGACCTAATTCGTCTATTTATTATAATTGCTGATTTATTTTTATTCACACATGCTGTTACAAACAACTGGTCAAAACTACCGAAAGTAATAAATCATAATTTGTTTATGTTTATTGATTATATGATTGAAATTTAAATAAAACTATACAAAACTGTTTCTGTGTAATCGTACAGATACTAAAGATACCAATAAAAGTAAAAGAAGTACTAGGCTCGATTCTGTATTATATCCACATCCAGAAAATTCAATATTAGAATCATATTTTCAATTTAATCAAATAAGTTAATATCATTACATATTTGTATTACCTGAATATTACTTAATTTTCTTTATAGAATTTTCGCCCTTCTTTGATGAATATGATATCGATCCGAGCAGAAACGTTCTGGGTAAAGGTTCTTATGCCGAAGTATTACTTGCCGTCCATAAGGTATCAAAATTAAAGTTTGCTGTTAAAAAGTACGTAACTAGTAGAACTTCATCAACAATAGAGATTGACATGAAGAATGAATTTGATATAATGAAAATATTAATGCACCCTCACATAGTAAGAGCTTATGAAGCATATATAGATAAAGGAAATTGTTTCCTGGTTTCAGAGTATTGTTCAGGTGGAGAATTATTTGATAGAATTATTTCAAAAATATCATTCACTGAAAGTGAAGTTCAGATCTTAATCGGTCAAATAATGGATGCAATATTTTATATGCATACCATTGGAGTTATACATAGAGACATAAAACCAGAAAATATTTTGTACTTTAATAAGCTTACTGATTTTAAAGTGAAAATTACTGATTTCGGTGTGTCCAAAGCATTTATTTGCTCAAATGATTTAGATCCTGAATTCCATTCTTTTATTGCCAGCAAATATTACGTAGCTCCAGAAATACTTGAAGAAAATCCTCACTATACAAAAAAAGTAGATTGTTGGTCTGTTGGAATCATAATTTACATAATTTTAATTGGTTATGCACCGTTTGGTGGTAGATCATCCTTAGATATTTACAAAAAAATAAGAAAAAAACAAATTTCATATTTTACCAAAGAATGGAAAAAATATTCAAAGGATTGTTTACATTTTACGAAATCTTTATTAACCAAAGATCCCCAACAAAGAATGTCAAGCAAAGCAGCTGTCAGTCATCCTTGGTTGAATGGACCAAATATGCACAAATTTCATTTCCAAGATGCTTATATCAAAACAGTTCCAAATATTATATATAACAATTTGAGCACGTTGGATTCTTTACTGGAAACCTCAGTTCATTTAGGATTGGAAAAATCTGTAGTTCTTTCACATCCATCTTTAGCGTCCTTAATAGAGATTAATAGAACGATGTGACAATGACTTCGTTATAGTGATAAATCTTTTAAAAGTAAATTTGAGAATAATTCTGGAATTGGTTTTAATCCTCATTAGAAAAACTGAATGGTATTATTCTTTGTCGAAAATAAATTTAAAAGATTTTTGTCTCTGTCCTGTGGATCTGAATATTAACTCTATTATAAAAGTTTTCTTATAAAAGTTAATTAAATCAGAAATTTTAAAAAATTAAGATTTTTAAAATTTTGATTCTTTATTTCATCAATAAATTTATAAAATTTAGAAATATTTTTTTAATTGATATATAATTTATCACTGAAATTTGATTTTCATGTAAACCAAGTATATCAAAACGATTTTCTTATATTTTTCTTGTCATGAAAAACTTCTCAAAGTCAGATACAATACTGTTACAAAAACGGTTCAACATCAACAATATCTCAACAGCCCTCAATGTCTTAAGTGGGATCATCTTCTCAACTCCGTATTTAGCCTGGCTGAAGATAAGTCCCAAATCCCAACAATCCCAGCTTCGATCTTCCTATCAAAGCCCGCAAAGATCCAAGTGGAAGGTGGATATAGATGAAAACAATTAGTGATTTTTGATTTCACAAAAAACAAAAAAACCAATATTTATTCACAAACAATGTAAATCCAAAAAGTCATACACGTATGACTTAAAATTTAGAGTCCGTTCCGAGGATTGGCCCCTAATATCACAGAGTCCGCAATTTGCAAAATTTCTGGATGTCTTGGTGTTTTTGTTGTTCCGAACGTGTTTTGTTTTGACAAAGTCCATTTCTACAAAATTCAACCCAAAAATAAAATATAAGTCCAAAAGTACAAGTCCGAACCCACAAGTCCGAGACTATAACTCCGAAAAGATTAAAGTCCGAGGTTACAGTTCCGAACTCTCAAGTCCGAACTCATAAGTCTGAAATTATATGTTCATAAAAAGTCCATTTTTACAAAATTCAACCCAAATACAAAATACAAGTCCAAAAGTACAAGTCCGAACTCGCAAGTCCGAACTCATAATTCTGAAATTATATGTTCATAAAAAATTTTAAAGACCAAAAAAATACAAGTTCCAAAAATAACAATGTACAAAGATTAAAAAATTCATAAGTCCAAAAAGTCAAAGTCAGATAAAAATAAGTAAAGTCCAATAAATTCAAAATCCGATTAAAAGTTATTGAGCATCATCGTCCTACCCTCACTTGCCGAAAAAAATAAGTCCGGATGGAACTTACTTGCTCTTGGTATATTGATATTTCTCTTACCCTTGTGGAACTGCCATTGGAGGAACGATGCGCTAATATTAGACTTAATACATTTCATTGCCATTTTGTTGATTAGTTGTTGACTCAACCCGAGTTTTCTTAATATTAAATCATTGGTCTTGACCCAAGTGCCCAATACTCCAACTATAAAAGTATATAATTCCACAGTAAATTTGGGAAATTTTGATTTTATATCATTACGTAATTGGTCATATTTTGACAGATTTTTCTTATCTGTTTCATCGATTAACTTAAGTTCATCCATTGGGCACTTGATATCAATGAGCATAATTGTTGATTTCCGCTCATTAATCATTTGTAAATCTACTTGTAGATTGGAATCAATAAACTGGCATTTTTCGTCTATAAAAATTCTAAAGTCGGTATTGTATTCTATGAAACGTGCGACTATATCCACAATCTCATTGTGCCTATACGTTTTAAAAGAAATTGATGGAGGGCACATGGTAAAAATATGAGTTTGTGATTCTGTTGGATATAGGCACTTCCGACACGCCATACCATTCATGAACTTCTTGTTGAGTGTTGGTAGGGTGTCGGTCTTTGCTTTATGAATGAAGTGGAACTCGGCAATCGATAGATACCCGTGAAAAACAATCTTATTCCACAGTGGGCTAACTGTACCTAAGAAAGTATTATATCTCCCACTTCTAACTTGCTTTGTGCATTCAATCTGATATGATTGAACGAAACACCTTCTCAACAACTTTGGTGCCTCCTTGAATTTCTTGAGTTTTATGATTCCGGAATGAGAAAAAACCCTATCATCGACATGTATGTTTTGGTCGACTCGAAGAATGATGGTTTAATTTATGTAGATAAATTGTACCTTAGTGTTTAACTTGTTTGACGCATATTTGATGGACTCGCGGACTTTGCCCCACCATGTTTTGCTTCTCCGAGTCTGTGGCATATGTGTGTTAATCCACTCCAGTGCTTGTGATATGTTACAAATGTCGGAGCATGTTTCTGTTTTCGCAGCGTGACATAGAGAATGGATCGAAACTTGACTTATCATTTCGTGCTCACTCGTTAGTAGGTAGAAGACATGCATGATGGACTGCGTAGTGTAATCCTCACACAAGTTTCTAAGCCCACACCCTCCATTTGATTTGGACGCGTACAGGTATTTCGTACTACAGTATTTCGGAACTCCTAATATGTTTTTTTATAAACTTTCTCATCATGACATCCATCTCTAACAGGCACGTGAATGTGATGTAGTAATTTCTGAGATAAAAAGTGGGCTTTGTTAGTATAAAAAGTTCGAGGGCTCTTAGTTTTTGCCACGGTAAAAGGATTGAATCGGTCAGTTTTTGTAAAGCAAATTGTAAGTCGTTGAACAGTCCCTCCGTTGAATTGTGTAACTTGAGACTAAAGTTAACTCCGAGATACCTATAGTGGT
>JBBMOY011681400.1:0-13581 GCA_037951405.1 Platydemus manokwari | reverse complement strand
ATAAATCTCAATCAAAATCTTTTTCAATTTTATTCTTTTAATAAAAAACGGACATTACTTTTCGGATGACCTAATATTTACTTTATATTCTAAACACTCTTTCCATAGGATTTCACAACATCTATAAAATATTACCTAAATTGTCTATCTTCCATTTGATGACAACACGCTTCACCCAACATAGCGAACTCACAATATTGACATACATTAGAACAGCATAATCCCTACATTTTGAAGAATGTACTTCATCTAATTCTTGTAGCAAAATTTAAATTTTGATAGTTAACAGTTATAATGGACAACTTTAGAAATATATAAGTTTCAAAACTATTCAGGTTATGTTCTATATTATTTTTCTCCGCACAAGTTTTTGAAGCAATTGCATTAGTACGGAATTAAAGCTTTGCAAATTTTATCGATATTAATGAGCGTTCATGCCATTCTGAATTTATTAGCATTTTGTATTATATATGCAATTGTCAGACAAAGTAACTGTATCATTTGTTCGTGGTATTTGGTGACGGCCAATCCTAGCTTATCTCCCAACATAATCATGATAACTATATAATTTGTTCATTAAAATAAACTAAAATCGAATTCAATAAAATTCAAATCTTTTCAAATAAAATAAATAATGACATAAGACCCATGTGAAAAACATTTTAAAATTACTATCAAAATATGGAATTAAGAAGGGTATACACATTGACTAGTCACACATGCTTCCCCAGTAGCGAGCCAGAGATTAATAAAACTCTCTGATTTCAATGGAGTGAACAATCAGAAGGAAAATGAAGGAAATCTTAAATCAAAATCCTTAAGAGAACTTTTAAAATCTTAAAAAATAAAAATCAATATATAATACATTGATCAATACACACAAAAATTAACACCTAAATTTTGTAGTGTATGACAAACAAGACTAAAATCCTGAACAAAACGCCATTCGGGCATAATAAAACTACATGCCCAAAGCCTATCATAGATCTTCAAATCAAAATTATTTTTTTTTCAATGCATACACAAAATAACGAACATCGAAATGCATCAATTATATAAGAAATTGAAGAAAATCTACCAATCAAATACAAGAACAAGTTCTCAAAGTTCTAACAAATGAAAAGTAAAACCTTAAGATTGTAACAAACGCACAAAACCCCATAAAAAATCGATTCTCGAGAAAAATTCCGGTCTTTTATGGTCGGAAACTCTTATGCAATCATCTTTATACTTGAGATATTAGTATAATTCTTAAAGTGTTTATTTTTCATTTCTAGTAAGTATATTTTCTTGTGGTCAATAATAGTTTTATTGACTTCTTGTGTTTTAATAGTGATAACACAAATAAATTTTTTGGAGAAATTACCATATTTCTATAATCGATAAACTTTTTAATATACATTTTCTTTTTTCGATTGTTAAACCAATTCTGATGCTAGCATTTATTTTTAAGTTTTTATTTTTTCTATATCGAGTTCGATATCAATATGTTAAGGGTAGCACCCAACTAAAACCAAAATTCAACATCAGCATCTCACCAAAAACGAAAACCCAAACATCAATAAAAACATCTCTCCAAAATCTAAAACCCAAATCGGGTCTCAACAATATCAAACAATTCCAAATAATCAATACAATTCCAATCTTGCTCCAAACTCACATTCTAAAACAATCAATCCAAATCTAACTGATTTAAAATCAAACCGATTCTAAAATCCAAAACTGATTCAATATCTTTACATTTAACTGATCTTTAAACTGCTATTTAAACTTTTGAATTGATTCTCTTCAACTTTTAAAAAGCTTTGATTTGCATTATTTTACTTCAGCTTGACCTGATTATTTCATAATAATAGTATCCAATAATATTATTTCATAATTACTTTTTGTATGATTATGATTTTGAATAATTATCTATTTGTATGATTATTGTTTCATAAATATTATAAATTGTAAATCGGCATTACATTCGACAAATTCTAAATAATTGATTAAAATCATAAACCATATATAAAGCAAATAAGATGAAATAATAATAAAAAAATAGCAATAAGTGATATGAGAAAAATAAAATGTTGTTTTATTCAAAAAGAAAATAAAAATAGAAGCGAAACAAAAATAGTAAATCAGAAAATTGTTACATATTTTATGAACAAATAAAAACAGTAACCAGACACTAAAATGGAATAACGAAAAATTACTATAGAATAAATAAAACCTAAAATGAATGGAGACAAAACTAACGATAATCATCAGTAGAAAAATAATATATAAAGTCAGAGCACATAATAACATTCACTCACTAAAAAAATATTATGTTCGGATTCAGAGTGGAAGTAATAAAAGAAGTGAGTAAAGATTATAAGCACTATTAACTAAAGAAGATTTTTTGAGTAAATTTTACATTATAATTAATAGCGGTATTGTTATCGCAAATATCATGTAATCATTAATTAATTAACAGTCGCCTCCATTTAATTTTCAAATATCCCTCGTATTGATATTTTGCAACAATCTACGTGTGCAGTGCGATGGGCATTTTGGCACATTTTTGTGTTCTTTTGATTCTTGTTTAACTTTCGCTTTCTTAAATTCTACCAATATTAATCGAGTCTTTATTATATTCATTATATCTCTGTGCATATATAATCATTATAATTTTATTAACATATTATTGTCTACGTTTATTACCACCAAAACTTGCTGCAGCGGGAAAAATAATTCTTGTTGCAACAGTCAATAAATTGTATATTTTCAACCTTTAAATATTTCAGTAATTTTTAATTAATTTTCAGTAATATTTACTCGGGAAATTACTCATTAATCGAAGAAATTATGTATAAAAGAGAAAGAATCATAAAAAAATAGAATAAAAATATTAATCAATCAATGGGACCAAAGCCTAGCTTATCAAAAAATAGAGGCTATTATTGATCAAAAAGTACTAATTGAGTTTCAAGTCTTTGACATTATGAAGACACTATCCTGACCTACTTATAGGATAAGTTAAGAATAATAGAGGTATTTCTCTTATATAAACAATTTATCAATGAATGTGATATTTATAAATGCTTGATATCAACATCATTGGTTTCAACAGCGCTCTTTGGGAAATGCGAACACAAGCTATTCAAGGAATGCATTAAATCATTTATATTACAACAAGGAATTCAGAATGCATTGAGAACTTTTCGAACCACCTGATACAAAATACGGAAGCCTTCTAGGACCAGTAAAAGCCAATAACAAACACTACAAACCTCCAATTTAATTAATAAATTGGATGTAATATTATACTTCCTACACAATAATCCAATCTAATAATCTGTTACAATCCAAGCTTAATTCATTTTCATGGTAATCCGAATTATTCGATCAAATTTCTACACGTTGATAAGTTACGAGTAAAGTTAGAAAAAAACGTAATTTTTTTGAGTAAAACAATAATATCAAAATAGTTATTTTAAAAACGAAAATAATTAACTTTAATTTTGTAATTTCTTGCAATTTAATCTCATAGCTGTCCATAAAGTTACATAAAATTTTTGGAATCAGTTATAATAATTAACGATTATCAATAAAATATAATAGTGCTAAATTTATTTATAGGATTTCAACACTCATTTAATACTCGTAATTTTAAATTTGTTTTGATCCAGGCTATGTCAAACCTATAATTTTATTAAACCCAATAATATGCAATAATAAATTATGCTTTAAAATGTTAATAATTATAAAACAATTAAAAAATCGTGAAAAAATCGAAAAACAGGAAGCTCGAGCTACTAAATAGTAATTGTCATATTGAATTAGAAACAATATTTAGTACTTAAAAAGCGGAAATAACTTTTTAAATAGACATCCAATCAGACTTATTGACTAAGGTAAGCGTTGTATTTATTTAACGTAACTCGCAACAAGTGTGGTTATGGAAGATCTAAGAATCAGAAGAAGCATTTTGATTAAGTTATTAGATATTGTGGTGAGACCCGGCCGGATACGATATTAGTTTGAGAGAACCCAGAAGCAGCCTGTGTTTGTTTCAAAAGAGATATAACACTGTTCCCTAAATTTTTAAACAATAGACAGTTACTTAAATCATATTTATACGATGTCTGATCAACTCTTTCTAAAGTTTCATAATAAATATAGCTTTATAATGAGAATTATATGTTGATTAATTCAGTGCAAACCTATATAGTGTAAGGAGTCATATTTAGGAATAAAGAGCATGCTAAGATTTAGTAGTTCCAAAATTAAAATAGCCATAACAACAGCAAATTAAATTTTAAATAATTATTCAACAAAATTAAAGCAATCAAATCTTCAGAAAAATTCAAAGCCGTAATAAATGTTATATAAAATGTTATACACATATTATACAAAAAAACATAAGGAATATATTTGTATAATAAGTGATTAAGCGTTGAATGATACTGTAATGGTTTGATGGGTTATAATTTAGGTTCAATTTATAAAAATACTATCAAATAAGTTCCAAGTTTATTTATAATCTGACTCTAAAATTTGCGTTCAATAAAAATATGTTTAACAATTTAGAATATAGATAAAATAATAGAATAAATAATAAAGATAAATAAAATAAAATTGTAAGACAATTCACAATTAATGGTGAAGAATAATAATAATAAATCAGATTAATTAATAAATTTTGACAAATAACCATGAAATCCTTTTATCAATTTTATAAGTTAAAATGCCATTCAGATAAAGGAATTTTAGGGAGATGACTCATATCATTGACCGTAATAGACCCCTGGTTTCACTAGAGACTTGAAGGTGGTTAGGTATAAGGCTTCCTTAACCACAGTTAATTGAATTTGAAATTTTATTTATAGTTTAGTTGAACTGGGTTCAATCTATAGTTTCGAGGTAGATATTTTACAAATAAAATATAACTTTTGAAAATAATGCACTAATTAGTAAGATTACTATTTTCATTAGCACTGGGAGAATTTATTCGTAATTGAATAGTTCCGTAAGAACACAATTTTGTTATTATCGTCGATGCTATTTTCTTTTTTGTGTATTTTGGTAAAATTTAATTTTTTTCGAGTCAATTTATAAATGCAAAAATAACACTAGTTTATCATTTGTGATTATTTGTAAACTAGTGATTACTTGTAAATCAATTCAATTTATATAAAATATGTATAAAATATATAGTATTGTCTATAAATAATTAGATAAACAAAATTATAATTAAAAAAACAAATATTGTATGTGAATTAAGACAATTAAATTAAATTAAATTAAAAAGGTCTAGGAAAAAATTTATTAGCAATTTTAAATGTCAATAAATTATATAATAAAATTTGTAATGTCAGAAAAAATTTAAAGGTTAAAGAACTTTTAAAATCGTAAATCATAGGATCCAAAATAAAAAAAATAATAAAAATTTGAGGGTGATCGAACAATTTTAAGTACAAAGTATCGAACTTCAGCAACTATATGAGCTGATGAATTTTCATCACAAATAGCTTTTACAAAAATCAACTACAAGTGTTTAGAATCTAATAATTAATTGAAAACCATGTACTTGAAATATTTTAGAAGATAATCTAATCATCTTTGATAAAATATTATTTTAAATAATTGAGTAAACAAACCAATAGGATAAGACCTTTTGGTTATATAAATAATAATTTGTTTAAAAAATATATTATGAAAACTCTTAAAGAAAATTTAAAGGTTTTGTTATAAAATTCATCAGCCTGTATTGATTTGTTTTAAATAAAAATTATTTAAACAATTGATTTGTATTGTTCCTCTGTGACAAAATAATAATAAATCAATTATTACGAGATCAAACTGTTGAAAAATTAACATCATTTTAAACATTCACGACCCCGCAGATCAATTTTAATGTAAACAATCTTGAAAACTGTTTACTTCACAAAGTTTCTGAAAGTAAATTATTAGTGATGGTAGGTGATACAATCTCATTAAAAACGAATTGAAAACCATTTAAGAAGTTCAAACACAAAAGTCCATTAAATCAAAACATTCAAATAAATTAAACTGAACCATCATCTTTTAATATAAATATATTTTTTGTTTAAAACGATCATTTAAATCTATTATTCTTTAAAATCCATAAAATGTCAACATTAAAATTGTGAACTTTCGCTTGATCATTCCCATAATGCATAAGTTGAGGACAAACTAATCATTCAATCTACTACATATCTAAATTTCAACACCACTAAATCTTTATAAATACTAAAACAGAATAAGCTGAAAACTAAACTAAAAAATCTAATGAAAATAAATCAAAATGTAGTCAGGTCTATAACTCCTTATCGAATTCATGCTTCATCAGAATTATATATACGTCGGTTTATATCTGAGCCAATTACGTTTAGGACATGAAAAGCTGACATTCAGCAAAAATTACAGCATAAATAAGAGATACATGCTACGTTTCAAAACATTTTTAGTGAGACCAACATTTTAAGAAATAAGAGATTATAAATTACTATTGAATGAATTTGTAATAAAATTATCATCATTAAAAATTAGGCTTAAATCAGTTGTCTCGAAACAACCCATGAATTCTCAAATTAATATAGATGTAAGAGTTTTGAATAAACTAATTATTTTATTTTTAACTTATATTTTAACATTATAAGACAATACTTTGGCTAAATTATTCCTTGGATAAAACTATATGATTTCATATTATTGATAAATAATGAAAAAAAATGTAATTATAAATACATTTTGACCAAAAATATTTTATTTCCATTGTAAACATTTCGAAAGCAAGAGAAAATAAATTGACGATTAAAAAATAAATCATCATTTAAATTTCAAACTTCCAAGTATGATCCCACTTTATCAAAATAAGCCAACAATAAAATTATGTAGAAAATTTCAAATGAAAAATAAAATAAATCAAATCACAATTATGATTTTAATTTCCTCGGTTAATGAGTAGTCGACTGAAGAACAAGAAGAGTATAAAAGGAGAGATCAATCTAAAGTGTAAAACGAAACTATTGGAAACAGAGCAGACAACAATCAGTTGATTGAATTGAAAAGCTGCGCAAAACAATACTCGAGTTATATTGTTCATTCCTAATGTTGTAACTAAAGATCAAATACCAACATAATCATTAACTAAAGATTTAGCATACCGTTATGCGATTTTCAAAATAGAAAATCATACAATATGAAACTTTGGGATAAGAATGCCAGTTTCGTTGTTGGTCAAGAAGTCTCAGAATTGTTACATCATCACATTGAACTTTTCGCAACCATGAATTATGGTCATGTATTACATATTTACATAATTTATTTTGTTTCAAATTAAAAATATTTTTATACGTATGACTTATGCCTCTGCCAGAAAATAATTGGATGTGAATTTTTGCAAAGGGGTTATGGAGGCAAACATCCAACGAAAAATAGATTACTATCAAGAATGATGCTAGAGTTGAAGGTGGCCATCAAGTTTTATCGGGTTCCCGAACCAAAATTAACATGGAGTCCATTTGGCCGAATGTCATTGCATCCAGGTCAAGCAAAGCAGCCATGTCTATAATAAAATTAAATAAACCGGAACTTTATTATTTAAAGAGAAAAATGTTGCAAGTCTTTAGATTCAGAGTTTGGCTTTATCACAGAGGCGCAACACAATAAATTTAACTTATCTCATTTCGATGTTTGGGATCAAAAAACCCACTTATTTATCGGTCCCTTAGGAATTGGGAAAACCAATTTCGCATTGAGTCATTTTAAAAAACCTGTACACACTACCGATTTTCAAAATTTTTCTATAATTAATGATGATCCCAACATCACCGATGGCATTGTAAAAGATGATATAGATTTATCCAAATTATTGAGTATTTCAGATTCAGATTACGAACATGGAATCGATGTAAAATACAGTTATGGATATATTCCAGCTGGGATGCCAAGAATTATATATTTTAATTCATTTGAATATTTATATATTGGAATACGAGTAAAGACTGTCTAGGGATGGCAGCATATACGTACGACAGGAACGTAAATGTAAACAAATAACAAAAAACGTAAACAAAGCATTAATAAAGAGATTAACCAATCTCAGTGAACAATAGAAACTATATAAACCCAAAGAAAAAAAAGAAAAATGCACAAAAAGTAAACGCAAATTCGAAATAGAAGACGATGTAAATTATAATCAAACATACACTATGAGTAATTTATTATATTTAATTCAGTAATAATGACAGTAAGGGGATGATTCTCAGAGCTTGATTGACATCGACAGAATTCGCACCTAACATTTTATTGCTCTGCCAAAATCAATTCTACTATGAATGATTTTTCCTAAATGACATTACTACAGGATACTTCAGCTTCCCAATTTAACTATAGTAGCAGATTTTATATTTTATTTATAATTGTAGTAGTATAAACCATATTTAATAAATAAAAATTATAATACAAATTAATTCTGAGCTTTATTTATATGTTTGCATTGACAATCATCATATTTTCTATGATGCCTTAGTTTTGCGGTGATATTTTGTTAATAAAGCACATCATTCATTGAATGTCTTATTTAATAAGATTAAACTTCCAATATTTAACTCTCGGTTCTCACTAAGAAAAAACTCAAGTACTTATAATTTTGCTTAAAATTGTGTATACAAAATCTAGCAAAACATCAAGGACTATGTTCTATCAAAAATAGGACAAATTTGCGATACCGTATAAAATTTTATCGCGGTATTAGTAGTTTACCTCCTAATAAGCAAATACTTTTATTCTACACCTATTATACGATACCGCAGATAAATTTTAACATTCTAGCATCTCACGAACAAGATCTGTAGTAAATATTAATAAATATAACAACTTACTTTGTTTCTGTATATTTTTTAAATCGGAAAAATTAATATTTTACTTTCAGTTAATTTAAAATTTTTGCCAATGCACATTCACTGACTTGTCATCAGCAGTAAACCGAAATAATCTGGCCATTAATTACCTTAAATATTCCCACGTTCTACAACTTTTATTTATAATTCGATTTTAGTGCTAAATATTTTTTTAATTGATTTTCAATTTCAACAAAAATGATTTTTTTATTAATTCATTATTATTATTAATTCATTATACATTAACAATTCTTTATATTATTATCTATATAAAATCGTTGTCTTTACTCTCATTATTTTTATCAAATTATTTTAATGAGCTATCAAACATAAAGATCTCGAGCGAATCTCAAGGAATCCATTGAACTTTAAAAATGCAGCAGTCAAACGACTTATAAAATAGCTGTCTCAAGTCAATTCCTTCTTTAATTGAGAGATTTGAATCAATTAGAAGAGTTAAGGATAATAATATTAATAATTATGACAATGAAGTTGGAGGAGTTGTTAATGGTGTGAATGAAATGGATAGTGCTTCTCCATATGAAAGATACCTAAAGCCTTAGCATTTCAAAATCTTCGGTTCATCGCATTCTTAAAATGAATTTAGGTCTCAAGAACTATCATTTTTCTATGTTTCAGGAGCATAATGAAGATGTCCATGATCGACAACTGAAATACTAAGATTTCAATAATTAGTACAAAAAATTATTTGAACAAATGAAGCCAAGTTCTATCTTAATGAATCAGTTAATAATCATAACGGTGTTTTTTAGTCTGATAAAAACCAAAATCGTCTTCATACGAAATCCATAAATACGGTGTAAACATTTCGATACAAGGAGTTTCTGTGATCTATTTCTTCAAAGCAATCGTTAACAATGCAAATTATCCTTCCATGCTTCAAAAATCCTTCTAGGTCATGTAAAAGACGGAAGTGTGACCATAACGGATGGAGCCCCACTGCATTTATACAAACTATCATCAGTCATTTGAACCACTTTGAATAGTCACCGAAGAAATCATTTGTAGTGGCACTTAGATCACCAAACTTAATGTCAGTTGATTTCTTTCTGTGGAACATTGTAAAAGAAATCCTGTATCAAAATTATTCACAAAATTAGATGAACTTGAAAATAAAATTTGCAACCCAGTACATGATGTTGATGAAAGGGTAATAAAGAGGTATGTTATCGAGCATTTGAGAAGCTAATTCGTTTTTGCATTAATGAAAATGGCGGACATTTTGAAAATAAATTTGAAAGTGAACGTCTTTATAATGAATTAAAGGTTTTGGTAGATAAACCCTGTTTATACAATTGAATCACCAAGCCAACCAGCAATTATAATCATCAATAATTTGACGAATACGATGACCCCCATACATATAAAACAGAAAACAAATATTGTTTTATGTTATCATAACATAAGTAAGTAGTTCTGACAATAATTAAAAAACTTCGAAGATCAATTCAAACACCGACCAACAATCGTTATCAAATTAAAAATAAAACAAATTCAGCTTATATGAAATTTCGCGAGATGAAATGGTGCGAGATCTCAAAACATGAAGGGGTGCTTAATACAAAAACAAAATATTAATAAATAGAACACAAAACAACAATAAAATTTTTTACAGATATTAAAAAAGCTTTACTTATTCAAAATTCAGAACAATTGACCTTTGTTGCTACCAGGAAAAGATAATTTAATAAGAAATATAATTAGAAACATAAATTACCAAAGAAATTATGAAGTAAAAGCGGCATTATACATCATTATAAAAACTAAACACATAACAGAGGAACTGAATAAACTATTTAAACATGTTACACAGAAATTTGATGCTTCATTAAAATTTAAATAAAATTATACAAATAATAATTGATTTTCTCGGACAATAAATATCAGTTACAATTGTGTTGAGGTAATTACTATCGATCAGATATCAATTAAATATTAATCTTGAGAATTACTTAAGAGATCGGAAAAAAAGTTTTATACATTAACTTTTATTCGTACTATTAATTTTTGCAGCCACGAAGTTCCACCAAAATTAGACCACTTGAAATCTCACATACCATAAATCAAAAAAGGAATTTCAGTGAGATCATATCTCTATGTTTCATAGTCATGGTTTTTGGTATTAATAAATAATCTACATTTTGAATTTGAACGATAACTGGGTGTATGCGCAAAGGAAAACTTAAAAGTAATAAAATTAAATAATACTATTAGTAGGGATAGATAAAAATATAAGAGAATAAATCGAAATGAAGATAAAATAACAAGTAAAAATAATTTAAAATTAATGAAGAAATGATATTAATCGATGAAAATCAATATAGGAGTAATCGCTATGAATATAATCACGCACAGTAATAAATTAAAAGTACTACAATATAAGTTCATAATATACTATAATATAATAATACTAGGAAACTTCACACTAATCTAATTGATGAGACACTGCTTTGTCAGAGAAAGCAATTTTTGAAATAGTACTTCTAAGAGTAGAAATTTAGCTACAAGACTATAAATTAATAGTGAATTCGCAAAAAAGTATAAGTGGTTCCAACTACAATTATAAATAAATAAGCAACCACAATTTCGAGAAATTAGTAGCTATGCAAATTTATAAATCAGTGTTTATTCGAAAAATCTCAGCAAGTATTAGATTAACTGTACCTCGTTTCGACTATTCCTGTTCTAAATAAATAAAAAAATTATTATAAGGAAAACGCCAGCTGGTAAAATAATTTGCGAATAAATCGTAAAGTCGTTGAATGAAATAAATAATCGGTAAAAAACACTACGCATTTCACCAATTTACGTTCAGTTTGAAAATTCTTTTGAAGTTACAAAGCAACTATTACAGTTTGAAACGTCAAGAAATATGAAATTTTAATTCAAATATTTTTTTTTGAAAATAACAATCTATTTGGAAATAAGTAGTCAAAAATTTTAATTAGCGTTTTGAATTCGTATCCTATAAATTTTTTTTGAGACAATTTATATTTGACTCATCAAAGATTTGTGTGGTATATAATTTTTGAAAACATAAGTACGCGGTAGAACATTGTAAAATTTTTATTATAATAAATTATTTCTCTTTGTATTTCCATTAATGTGAGTTAATCACAGTTCAATAATTATGCAAAAATAATTGCATAGGTTTGTTTTTAATTATCGTTAGTTTAAGAAGCACCATAAATTTTATGAACATACATTTTCGTTTTGATTTATTATTTCCTGTTATGTTACTAATAAACATAATTATTAGAAAGGTGAGTGTAGTGAAAAAAGTTTGATCAAATAAATTTTACGAATTATTATAAAAACAATTAATTTTGATCTCTATCTCTAAATAGTCCCAATTGGAATGCAAATAATGAATTCATGTGCAATCAGGGAAATAGCATAGATAATAATAGTTATAATAATTATCGACAGAATAATGACAGGAGATAAAATGATAAGAAATACAATAATAGAAATCGAAATGTTGGCCGAAAAAATTTTGCGAGTACATACAATCGAAGTGCCGTGAACATTTTGGCTATTTTTGTCACCTACCCAACACTATGATGTGTATTTTTTATTTTGTGTAGCTGTGTAATTTCATTAAAGAGATAACCACTTGACTCTTATAACCTAAGAATCTAACCGTGAACGCTACATGATATGTATATATTAACGATTGTAAAATTCATTATCTTACTTTTATTCACAAAAATTTTTTCAAATAATTTAGTTACTTATTATTGAGTATTATTTCATATTTTGCAGGAATCCTTATAATATAATCCATGGTTATTTATATTTTAAATACTATTAATATTATCTATCGAACACTTCCTTATCATATGAAAAAGTTAATAAATAGCAAACTTCATTATATTTGTTTATCGCGCATTATAACATGATTTATTTTTATTTGAATATTCTTTTAACACCAATATTTCTATTTTATTCAAATTAATTTTGTTAAACTCCAAAATATCTGACAAATTATTTTCTTTTCAGAACATACTGGAAATTTACATATTTTAGAAATTTAAGCAATGAATTGTTTATACTATTTTTTTTAATTGAATAGGACTTATTTTAATTGAATTTATTTAAAATAATAAAATCTTTACTTATATAAAAATTTAAAAAATTTGTTTAAATGCATAATAATTGATCTTCAATAAAATGATATAGTGGCGCCTAAAGTAGGCGATATAATAATATAATTTATTGACATTTTATTGATTAGCTTTATAAGATGTATTAAGATTTTTATAAAATTTACATAATTATTTACACATTTTAGATGGCAAATAGAAAAGCACCACAATTTATTCTACCACACGATCAAATATTGGGGGAAATTACCGAAAATTACCGAATGCGCCAACTACAGAAAGACACTAATGACGTGCGTTCATGCATCTCATGGTTAGCCAAATATCGACTATTACACAACACATATATGTGTAATGTATGTAACAATAGCTGCTCGTTAAATAACCTTGCATATTCGATTGATGGCATGCGTTGGTATTGCAAGACATGCAAAACCCGTCGCTCAATTCGTTCGGACTCTTTCTTTTCTCGCAGTCATTTACGACTATCGGACATTATCGCAATTATTTATATGTGGTCGCATAATTATCCGTCCAATGTGATTATCCATGAGTTA